>CAUYSK010075887.1:0-96710 GCA_963575035.1 Avahi laniger
AGTCTTGCTCTGTTGCCCAGGCTAGAGTGCTGTGGCGACAGCCTAGCTCACAGCAACCTCGAACCCCTGGGCTCAAGCGATCCTCCTGCCTCAGCCTCCCGAGTAGCTGGGACTACAGGCATGCGCCACCATGCCCAGCTAACTTTTTCTATATATTTTTAGTTGTCCAGCTAATTTCTTTCTATTTTCAGCCTCACTGTTGCTGAGGCTGGTCTCGAACTCCTGACCTCAAGCAATCCTCCTGCCTCAGCCTCCCAGAGTGCTAGGATTACAGGCATGAGCCACCACGCCTGGCCTGCCTTTTTGAAATGTCTATTCTAATCCTTTGTCCCTTTTGTTATGTGATTGTTTCTTATTTTGAGTTGTAAAAGTTCTTTATATGTTCTGGATACAAATCCTTTGACATATACAAGGGCTGTCGGGAAAGTATCCAGCCATTGTTAATATAAGGACAACGGATTGCGCCACATGGATGTAACCTGGCAGCCAAGGGGAGCGGACTGTAATGCGCATGTGCAAACAATGACGCCTCCACTGTCCTAGTCACTGGGCGGTAGACGCCATTGAGCGAGCACGTGTACTGTGTGGCTGTGGCATTCAAAATGACGGAGCGAGCAGAGCAATGAATCGGCATCAAATTTTGCGTTAACCTAGAACATTCCTCCACAGAAACTATTCAGATGATTCAGAAGGCTTTCAGGGATGATGCAATGAGTGCAGCCCAAATAAAAGTGTGGCACAAATGCTTCAAAGATGGTGGAGAATCTGTCGAAAGTGATCCACATTCCGGAAGGCCTGCAACAAGCAGAACACCCGAGGATGTTGAGCATGTACAGGTGAGGTTAAGAGCCGCTGGGAAAACGTGTGAGGTCCCAAGGTGCCTACTTTGAAGGGGACCGAGGCATCATTGTCGTATGTGCCATGTTTCTTGTATCTTGCATCTTCTTCCAAATGTCTCTATTTTTCATATTGCATGGCTGGATACTTTCTGGACAGCACTCGTGCATGTATTATGAATTTTTTCTCTCAGTGTGTGGCTTGCCTTTCATTTTCTTAAACAAAATAGCAGAAGTTTTTAATCTCGATGACGTCTATTCAAATTTTTTTTTTGCTTAGTGCTTTTTTGTCCTCTTCTGTATAAGAGATTCTTTATTTTTATTTTTTGATTTGGCAGGTGAGTTGTTACATACTCTTTAGCAGGATCCGACTTCCATGGCCACCATCCTGCTCCTATATTCTTGTATTTTTCATAGTTTTTATCACCATTGTGAATGGAATTTCTTTTCTGTAACATTTTCTATTTACTGCTTATATTTAGGAAAGTTATTGATTTTGGTGTTATAGTTTAAAGGGGTCATCTTGCATGTAAATTTCTTTGTGTAATAATTTGTAAGTTGATTGCCTTTGATTTCCATATCAACTGGAAATAATGACGGTTTGTTTTTACTTTGCCAATATTTATACCTCTTATTTTGATTTCTAATTTCACTACATTGGTTAAGATTTCCAGTGTTAACACTAAATGGTAGCTAAGTTACCTATGAAGGTCTGTGATTAGGTTTGAGGGAATAAGGAGACTGGAGAGAAGCTAGAGACACTACAAAGGAGGCATCAATAAAACTGAGTAACTAACTGAATAAAGGGTCTGAAAGACCCTTTATTATAGTTTAGAAATAACTAGGATTTCAAGCTTAGAAACAGGGAAAATGAAGTTGCCATTATCAGAAGTGAGAAAGTAAAGACAGTAATTTTGGGAGGAAGATAGTAAGTTCAATTGATTGATTGATTGATTGATTGATTGAGACGGGGTCTTGCTCTGCCACCCAACCTGGAGTGCAATGGCGTGACTGTAGTTCACTGCAGCCTTGAACTCCTGGGCTCAAGTGAACCTCCTGCCTCAGCCTCCTGAGTAGCTTGGACTACAGGCATGCACCACCATGCCTGGCTAATTTTTCTTATTTTTTTTTTTTTTTAGAGATGGAGTCTCACCATGTTGCCCAGGCTGGTCTCTAGCTCCTGGCCTCAAGCTGCCCTCCTGCCTCAGCCTCCCAAAGTGCTAGGATTACAGATGTGAGCCACCACGCCCAGCCTAAATTCAATTTTAGACATGTTCAGCTTGAATTTATGATGGAGTTTTCATGCAGAAATACCCTGCAGGCAGTTAGAAATATAGAACTGGAGTTTGGGTGAGAGGCCTAGACTGGAGATGAAGGTTTTAGAGTCATCAGCAGAGGTGATCGTTGGAACAATGGTGTGGATTAGTTATCTAAAAGAAGGAAAATTATAGAAAAAGAGAAAAGAATTTGACATTGGGCCTGAAGGGTACAGGCAGGAAAAAGTAGATGTGCCAAGAACAAAATAGAAAAGAAGGATTTACAACGGGAGAATATCTAGAATATTAATAGTTTTAAAAATTATAAGGAATAACCAACGATGTCAAATAGAAAAAGAGAGCTTAAGGAAAATGAGAAGTGAGAGTGGGGGAGCTTATGAAACTGGCAATGAAAATGTGTATAAGCCGGCAACTATAAAACATTTTTTAGATATTCATGGTAAACTAAACATACATTGGGTATTAGATGACACTAAGAAATTATAACTTTTATTGAGTGTGATAATGGTATTGTGATTTTATTTTTTTAAGTATTTATTTTCTAAAGATACAAACCAAAATATTTGAAAATAAAATGATATGATGTCTATGATATGTTTTAGAATACTCCAGCAAAGTCTTAATAATAATAATCAACATAACTGGGAGGGATAGATAAAACAAGAATAACACGATATTAATCATTATTGAACTAGGTGATGGGTATATGGGATTCATATACTATCCTCTCTCCTTTGTGTATGTTTGAAATTTTCCACAATGAAAGGTTTAAAAAATGTATAGGTTAGAAGGACCTCCAAGATACATTATTAAGACACAATCAAGATTCAGAAAAATATAGATTATATGGTATCATTTGTCTAAGAAAAAAAGAAAAAGAAAGACTACACATATTTGTTTGTGTATGTCTAGAATATCTCTTATAAGATACATAAGAAACTGATAACATTAGTTGTGTCCTATAAGGAGCACTGGACGGTTTGGGGACAAGAGTGAGAAGGGAGACTTTTTTTTTCTTTTTTTTCTTTTTTTTCTTTTTTTTCTTTTTTTATGGGGCTTTCAGTGAGGACAGGAAACCTGCTAGACGAATTCTGAAAGAGCTGTAACATTTGGGAGATTTTTTAAATTGTGTATCCTCTTTAACTTTTAAAATTTTTTGAAACCATGTAAATATTCAAAAAGTAAATATCATTAAAAGTAAATAATTTCTCCTAGCACTTTGGGAGGCAGAGGCATGAGGATCGCTTGAGGCCAGGAATTTGAGACTAGCCTAAGCAAGAGTGAGACCTTGTCTCTACCAAAGATAGAAAAATTAGCCGGGCATGGTGGCATGTGCTGGTAGTCCCAGCTACTTGGGAGGCTGAGACAGGTGGATTGCTTGAGCCCAGGAGTTTGTGGTTGCAGTAAGCTGTTAATATAATGATGCTGCTGCACTCTAGCTCGGGTGACAGAGCAAGACGCTGTCTCCAATAAATAAATAAATAAATAAATTCTGATAATATGGCTGTGACTTTTGTACAATTGTTAAGAAAGAATTCCTGAAATAAAAGCGTTATAGAGCTCAAGCATGGTGGCGCATGCCTGTAGTCCCAGCTACTCCAGAGGCTAAGGTGGGAGGATCACTTGAGGCCAGGAGCCTGAGGCTGCTGTGAGCTATGACTGTGCCTGTGAATAGTCACTACTCTCCAGCCTGGGAAACATAGTGAGAATGTGTATCTATAAAGAAAGTATAATGTAGTCAAGAATTTTAATAAGTCTAGGGTCTGGGTGCCAAGGCTCACGCCTATAATCCTAGCAGTCTGGGAGGCCAAGGTAGGAGGATCCTTGAACTCAGGAGTTCAAGACCAGCCTGAGCAAGAGCAAGACCCTGTTTCTATTAAAAATAGAAAAATTAGCTGGGCCTGGTGGCACGCACCTGTAATCCCAGCTACTCGGGAGGCTGAGGCAGAAGGATTGCTTGACCCCAGGAGTTTGAGGTTGCAGTGAGGTAGGCTGACGCCATGGCACTCTAGCCCAGGTGACAGAGCAAGACTCCATCTCGAAAAATAAAAAAAAGAATTTTAGTAAGTCTAGAACAAAATCTTAAATAATTTTACAAAAACATTAGAGGTGGGGAAGAAATGTAAGGGGAGAAGTAAATTAATTATTATATATAGAAAAATATAAGTTTAAATATGTTTTTTTAAAAAATAGAGGAATTTCTAGTTGACTAGAAATAAGATCTAGAACTAGAGGAAAAAAAGGAACAAAATTTGATCAGTCACACAGAAGTCAGGAGGAGAAAATACAAGAAACAATAAAACATCATACCTAGAAAACATGAAATAAGATGGTAGCATAAAACTTAAGATATTAGTGAAGACAATAAATGGGAATAGGTTAAATTTCCCTATTTAAAAAAGAAAGACTCTAAAAACTGAGTTTTTTAAACAAAATATAGGTATTTATAGGAGACACAAGTAAAACAAAATGACACAAAAATATTGAAAATAAAAATGTATAGACACACCAGGCCAAAAGAAAAAAACACAAAACAAGAAAGCCAAGAAGGCAGGAATGGCAATATTAATATTAATATCGAACAAAGTAGGATTCAAGGCAAAAGGCGTTAAATGGTATAAAAGAGATACCATTTGTTTATAATGGCAAAGGGTACAATTAACCAAGGGGGAATGGGAGATACAGATGTTATTGAACTTTACACACAGAACATAGTATTAAAATATATAAAGTAAAAACTATTAGAAATTCAAGAATATGACAAAGACAAAATCGTGATAGGAGACTAGCATAACTATCAGACTGACAGATCCAAAGAGCTAAGTCAGGTAAGGATGTAGAAGTTTGAATATTACAAATAACTTGTTGGCTTCGATAGACTTTTGTAGAACTTTGTACCTCCACATAGACTATACATTTTTTTCAAAGGCAGAAAACACTTACAAAAATTAATCAAGTTGACTGATGAAGAGCACTAAATAAAAAATTAATTATATACTAGCTGTGCAAAGTGGCACACACCTGTAGTCCCAGCTGTTTTGGAGGCTGAGGCAGGGGGATGGTTTCAGACTAGGAGTTTGAGGCAGTAGTGTGCCATAATCACGCCCGTGAATACCACTGCATTCTTGCCTGGGTGTCATAGTGAGACTGTCTCTAAAAAAAAAAAAAAAAAAAAGATTAATTATGTACTAAGCTACAAAGAAAATAGTAGTAAATTCCAAGAAATCAATACCAGCTAGATATCATGGAAGAGGGCAGAGTAGGAAGCTCCAGGAATCTATCCCTCCACTTTAAACAATTATTGAGCTAGCATGAACTGTCTGAAGTAACTGTTTGGAATTCTGGAGTCTAGTGGAACACTTGCAGCTCTAGGGGGAGAGTTTGATGAAGAGGCTTATAAGTTTTGGTAAATTTCTTGAAATGTTGGCCTTTCACATAGCAGCTACCATCCCCCAGCCCCATGGCAGGCAGGTGAGGGGACAGTGGTCCCTGTTCCTGGTACACCTTCCTGGACCAGGGTGGGGAATAAAGACCTTGTCCTCCAAATATTTGGGTTGTGTGATTTGACTAAGTGCTGCTTTGATTGCTGAGGGGTGGCCACAGAGGCTAGCCATTGTTTCAGTATTCACAGGCTGAAGTGACTTATAGGGGATTTAAAAAAACAGTACTTGGGTTATTTGTTTTTTGTTGTTTTCACTTTTATTTCCATTTTTTGGAGCCAGACATTTAAGGAAATCTTTTTCAGGTCACTGGCTGACCTCAGAGATAACAGAACAGAAACTTTAGTGACCACACAAAATAAGGAATACATACTTTGCAAAATTAGTTTGCAAAAGTCACAAACAGATGGCTCCAGCCTTCAACAAGCAAGATTCAGCAATCCCTGAGGAGAGGGAGAATTAGATCTCCAGGGTTACCACAATATAATACTTAAAATGTCCAGTTCTCAAAAAAAATACAAAACATACAAATAAATGAGAAAATATGGTCCAACCACAGGAAAAAAAGAATTTGACAGAACCCATCCCAGAGAAAGCCCAGACATTGGAATTACTAGTCAAAGACATTAATCAACTGTCATAAATATGTTCAAATGAGCTAAAGGAAACCACGGACAAAAAATTAAAGGAAATCAGGAAAAAAAATGTATGAAAATGTGAGACTATTATTAATAAAGAGATAGAAATTAGAGCAGGCAGAAGCAAGGATCACAAACTTTAAGATGAAGCAATTGAAATGAAGAAGTGAAGATATCTCCAGATAGATAAAAGCTGAGGGAATTCATTACCAATAGGCTTGGCCTACAAGAAAAGCTACAGGGAGATGTTCAGGATGAAATGAAAGGAAACCAGACAATAAGTTGAAGCCATAAGGGAAAATAAGGAACACTGGTAAAGGTGACTATATAGGTAAATATAAAAGCCAGTATTATTCTACTTCTAAAAAAATTCAGCTGGGCATGGTAGCTCATGCCTATAATCCTAAAACTCTGGGAGGCTGAGGCAGGAGAATCGCTTGATGCCAGGAGTTTGAGACCAGCCTGAGCAAGAGAGAGACCCTGTCTCTATTTTAAAAGATAAAAAATAAAAAAATTTCAATCGATTTAGGGGGTATAAGTGGAGTTTTGTTATATGGATATATTGTATAGTGGTGAAGTCTGGGCTTTTAGTGTACTCATCACCTCAATAGTGTACATTTTACCCAATAGGTAATTTTTCATCCCTCACTCCCCTCCTAACCTTCCCCTATTATACTTTTTGATATGGTTTGTTACTTCTCTCTTTTTTTCTACATGATTTAATAGGCAAATGCATAAAACATAACTAGAAATCTATGTTAATGGGCCTATAATGAATAAAAATCTAATCTATGACAATAACAATATAAAGGGGAGGGAGGAGATGTAGAGGGGCAGAGTATTTGTATTCTATTGAAACTAAATTGATATTATTCGAACTATGTTTTTATTTTCTAATCCTCAAAATAACAACTAAGAAAATAATTTAATATACAGAAAAGGAAAGAAGGGTATCAAAATGGCACACTAGCAAAAAATCAACTAAATTTAGAAAGGCAGTAATGGAAGAACTGAGAAACAAAAACCATACAAGACATAAAGAAACAAATAGATAAATGCCAGAAGTAAATCCCTCTTTATCGGTATTCATATTACATATAAATGGATTAAACTCTCCTAGTAAAAGGAAGAGACTGGCAGATTGGATTTTTAAAAAGGATCCATCTATATGTTGTCTATAAGAAACATGTTAGATATAAGGACACAAAGAGGTTGAAGGTTAAAGGATTGAAAAAGATATTCTGTGCAAATAGTGACCAAAAGAGAGCTAGGGTGGCTATATTATTGTCAGACAAAATAGACATTAAATCAAAAAAAGGTTATAAGAGACAAAGAAGGGCTGGGTGCAGTGGCTTGAGCCTATAACCTTAGCACTTTGGGAGGCTGAGGCGGGAGGACCACTTGAGGCCAGGAGTTTGAGACTAGCCTAAGTAAGAGTGAGACCCTGTCTCTACTAAAAATAGAAAAATTAGTGGGACGTGGTGGTCAATGCCAGTAGTCCTAGCTACTCAGGAGGCTGAAGCACGAGGATCACTTGAGCCTAGGAGCTTGAGGTTGCAGTGAGCTATGATTATGCAACTGCACTCTAGCCCGGGCAACAGAGCAAGACCCTATCTCAAGAAAAAAAATCATCTACATTTCTATACACTAACAATGAAAACTACAAAATGCTGCTAAATGAAATTAAAGAAAACAAATAAATGGAAAGATATCCTGTGTTCATGGATTAGAAGACATTGTATGATGAATGACTCCTCATATTAATATTGTTATGATAACGATACTCTTCAAAATGATCTACAGATTCAATGCAATCCATATCAAAATCCTAATGGACATTTTTGAAGAAATAGAAAACCCACCCTAAAATTCATATAGAATCTGAAGGGAACTTGAAAAGCCAAAACAGTCTTGAAAAATAAGAAAAAAGTCAAAGGACTCATACTTCCAAATTTCAAAACTTAATATAAAGCTATAGTAATAAAACAGTGTATACTAGCATAAAGATAGACATAGAGACCAATGGAATAGAATAGAGCCCAGAAATAAATACTCACATATATGGTCAATTGATTTTTTTAAAATTTTTAATTGTAAATTGACAAATTATAGTTGTATATATTTATGGGGTACAAAATGATGCTTCAATTCATGAATACAATGTGGAATAATTAAATCAGGATGATTAACATATTCATCACCTCAGATACTTATCATTTTTTGTGGTAAGAACATTTGAAGTTTACTCTCAGTGATTTCAAAATGTATACAATAAATTATTATTTACTATATTCAACATGCTGTACAACATATGTCAAAGAAAAAAACATTATTCCTAATTGAGGCTTTGTACCTTTTGACCACCATTTCGCCATCCCCCCACTGCCCCCGACCTCTGTTAAACACCTTTCCACTTTCTGCTTGAGTTCAATTTTTAAATTTATTTCCATTTTTTTGAGAGAGAGTCTTGCTGTGTCACCCAGGCTAGATAGAGTACAGTGGCATGATCATAGCTCATTGCAGCTTCAAACTCCTGGGATTAAGTGATTCTCCTGCCTCAGCCTCCTAAGTAGCTAGGATTACAGGTGCAAGCCACTGTGCCTGGCTAATTTAAAACAATTTTTTTTTTTTTAGAGATGGTATCTTGCAGTGTTTCCCAGGTTGGTTTCAAACTCCTGGGCTCAAGAGATCCTCCTGCCTTGGCTTGGCCTCCCAAAGTGCTGGGATTACAGGTGTGAGCCACCATGCCTGGCCCCGTTCTTTTAGATTCCACGTATGAATAAGGACATACAGTTTTTGCAGCACTATTCACCATAGCTAAGTTATGGAATCAACCTAAGTGTCCATCAACAGATGAATGGATAAAGAAAATGTGGTCTACATATACCATGGAATACTATTCAGCCATAAAAAGAAGGAGATTTTGTCATTTGTGACAACATGGGTAGAATTGGAGAACATTATGCTAGGTGAAGTAAGTCAGGCATGTAAGACAAATACTGCATGTTCTCAACTGATTTTTGATAAGGGTGCCAACAAAATTCAATGGGGAAAAGACAGTCTCTTTAACAAATGATGCAGAGAAAACTGGATATCCACATGCAAAAGAATGCCGTTGGACCCTTATCTTACACCATATACAAAAACTAACTCAAAATGGATCAAATACCTAAACGTAAGAACTAAAACTATAAAACTCTTAGAAGAAAAGAGGGGGAAATCTTCATGACATTTGTTTTGGCAATGATTTCTTGGGTATAAAACCAAAGGCACAGGCAACAAAATAAAAAATAGATACATTGGACTTCATCAAAATTAAAATTTGGGGGGCATCGAAGGACATTATCCACAGAGTGAAAAGACAATCCACAGAATGGGAGAAAATATTTGCAAATCATTTACCTGATAAGGGATTAATATTCAGAACATTTAAAGAACTACTCAAAAACCCCCAAAACAGTTCCCAATTCAAAATTGGACCAAGGATTTGAATAGATATTTCTCCAAAGAAGACATATAAATGGCCAATAAGCACATGAAAAGATGCTCAACATGATTAGTTATTAGGGAAATGCAAATTGAAACTACAATGAGACACCACTTTACATCCATAGGATGGCTATGATTTTTTAAGAAAGGAAAATAACAAGTATTTGGCAAGGATGTGAAGAAACCGGAAACTTGTGCATTGTTGGTGGGAATGTAAAATGGTTATAGCCTCCATGGAAAATAGTTTGGTGGTACCTCAAAAAATTAAACATAAGGGCCAGGCACCATGGCTCACACCTGTAATGGTAGCACTTTAAGAGGCCTAGGTGGGAGGATCACTTCAGGCCAGGAGTTCAAGACCAGCCTGGGCAATATAGCAAGACCACATCTCAACAAAAATAAAAATAATTAGCGGGGCACGGTGATGCGTGCCTGTAGTCCTAGCTATTTGGGAGGCTGAGGTGGGAGGATTGCTTGAGACCAGGAGTTCAAAGTTACAGTGAGCTATGATTGAGCCACTGCACTCCAGCCTGGGTGACACAGTGAGACCCTGTCTCCTAAAAAAAAAAAAAATTAAATGTAGAATTACCATATGATCCAGCAATTCTACTTCTTGGTATATACCCCCAATAATTGAAAGCAGGGGCTCAGATACCTTCATGTGTCAGTCAATAACAAGGATACATCCTCAGAAATGCTTTGTTAAGGTGATTTCATCATTGTGTGAACGTCATAGGGACAAACCTAGATGGTATAGCCTACTACGCACCTAGGCTATAGCCAGCTTATTACTACTAGGCTACAAACCTGTACAGCATGTTACTGTGCTGAATATTGTAGGCAACTGTAATGCAGTGCTAAGTATTTGTGTATCTAAACATATCTAAACATAGAAAAGGTACAGTAAAAATATGGTATTATAATCTTATGGGACCATATATATGGTCCATCATTGACGGAAATGTCATTATGTGGCCCATGACTGTATTTGTACACCGTAGCATTATTCACAATAGCCAAATGTAGAAAGACCCAAGTGTCCATCAACGGAGGAGTGGATAAACAAAATACGGTATATACATACAACAGAGTAATAGCCAATCATTAAAAGGAGTACAATTCCATATGCTACAACATGCATGAACCTTGGAAACATTATGCTAAACAAACAAAGCCAAACACAAAAGGACAAATAGTATATGATTCCACTTCCATAAGGTACCTAGAACAGGCAAATTCATAGAGGAAGCAGTATTTAATATCACTGAATTGTACACCTAAAAACGGTCAAAATAGTAAATTTTATGTTATACATATTTGCCACAAAAAAATGCAAAAAGAAGAAAGTGAAAAGCCAAATGAAAAACTTGGAAAATATATTTCAACCCATATGACAAAGGTCTTTCTTAGGACTTTCCTAAGGATTTTTTTGGTATACAAAGCAGTAAGAAAAAGAGAAATAGAAAACTGGGCAAAGGTCGTAAGCAGTCCACTAAACACACGAAGGAAATATGTATGGCTTTTAAGCGTAGTAAAAAGAAGCTTAACCTTGCTAATGATAAAAAGATTGCAAGTTACAAGTATAAGACACTACTTTTTATTTTTAAAATGCTATAAAAATGGCAATATCAGAAAGTTTGATAATACACTATTTTGGCAAGGATGTGGAAAAACATTCTCATATTTTGGTTTTGGTTGTAAATTGGTATAACTTTTAGAAGGCAACTTATCAAAAAATTTTAAAAGTACATATCCCTTTTGTATAGGCAAGTAACAGAAAACCCAACTCCAATGGACTTAAACAATAAAGAGGATTTATTGGTTCACACAACTGAAAATTCTAGATGAGCAGGCTTTGCCATTGGTTTGATTCCGTACACAACAATGTCATCAAGGACCTAACTTCCTTTCATCTGTCAGTTCAGCCTTCCAGTGTGAGTTTCATCCTAAATTTGACTCCCTTCTTGGTAGCAAAGGCTTCACATCAGCCACATCGTACTGTCCAAAAGAAGAGACAAAGTTGGCTTGTTTTGTCTCTCTCAGAAGAACAAAAAACAAAAACAAAAAACCTTCTTCCCCCAAGTCCTTCAGCAAATATCCTCTAACATTCCACTGATTTGAATTTGGGTCACTGTCCCATTCCTGAACAATGCCCTTGACGGACAATGGTATGCATTGACTGGCTAAGCCTGGGTTGCCTGAACTAATCACTGAGGCATGGAGGATAGGCTTACCCTGACTGGATTACACCTATGGTACACCCCTCTAGAAACTAAAAGTGAGATCAATTCCATCGCCTACCCCCCAATTTTATAATTCCTAAATAATGGGGAAAATATGGAATAGATATTGGGTAGGGAATCACATCAGCCACTATATACTTTGACCTACTAACTATATATCTAATAGCTTTGCGCAGTGGCAGTATCGTAGCCAAAGAGGTTTATCTGAGGCACGATTATTGTTAATTGAAAACTTTTCCCAATACTCTGCAATGACAACTTTAAACATAGCATTGGCAATTTTTAACAGTCTCTACAGAGACTGTTTAAGAAAAAACAAAAGAACAAAATATATACTTCTAGTTATTTATCCTACAGCTATACTGGCACATCCACACAAATAAGTATGTTCCAGGAGATTATTTGTAATAACAGGATATTAGGAACAACCAAAATGCCTAGGATTGGTTAAATTAATTATGATATACTCATAAAAAAGAATAAGGCAGCTGTGTGTGTATTGATATAACACAATCTCCAAAGATATGTTAAGTGAAAAAAGCAGAGTGAATAATAGCATGCTACTATTTCTGGAAAAAATGGGGGGAAGAGATGGAGATATATATATATATATATATATATGTATTTTTTTTTTTTTGAGACAGAGTCTCACTCTGTTGCGCGGGCTAGAGTGCCGTGGCGTCAGCCTAGCTCACAGCAACCTCAGACTCCTGGGCTCAAGCGATCCTCCTGCCTCAGCCTCCCGAGTAGCTGGGACTACAGGCATGCACCACCATGCCCGGCTAATTTTTTTTTTCCTATATATTTTTAGATGTCCAAGTAATTTCTTTCTATTTTTTAGTAGAGACGGGGTCTCACTCTTGCTCAGGCTGGTCTTGAACTCCTGACCTTGGGTGATCCTCCCGCCTCGGCCTCCCAGAGTGCTAGAATTACAGGCGTGAGCCACCGCACCCGGCCGGATATATAGATATATTTTTAAGTGAAAAAAGGAAAGCAAACTTCTGTTTCCAATAATAAACCAGATAGATGGAAATATTCAAACATACTTGTGCACACATATATACACCCATATGTACTTGCATATGCATGATTTGCATAGAATATATCTGGAAGATACATAAGAAACTGGCAATAGCGGTTCTCTCTGGAAAGGGAACCAGGGGAACTAAGGATTAGGATTAAGGGAATAGGGTAATACACAACTTTCATTGTATATCCTTTTATACTGTTTGAATTATTTTTACCATGTGTATATATTTTCAGTTAAAGAGCAAAAATATTTTTAAATTATAGGTTTCTAATTTTTGCCTATCAGATTACCAAAGATAAAAATTGTTAATAGTTGTCAAGGATGTTAGGAAACAGGCCCTCATCTGTTAATATATTGTTAGTGGGCCGGGCCCGGTGGCTCACGCCTGTAATCCTAGCTCTTTGGGAGGCCGAGGCGGGTGGATTGTTTGAGCTCAGGAGTTCGAAACCAGTCTGAGCAAGAGCGAGACCCCCATCTCTACTAAAAATAGAAAGAAATTAATTGGACAACTAAAAATATATAGAAAAAAAATTAGCCAGGCATGGTGGTACATGCCTGTAGTCCCAGCTACTCAGGAGGCTGAGGCAGGAGGATCGCTTGAGCCCAGGAGTTTGAGGTTGCTGTGAGCTAGGATGACGCCACGGCACTCTAGCCCGGGCAACATAGAGAGACTCTGTCTCAAAAAAAAAAAAATATATATATATATATAGTGTTAGTGAGTGTGTAATATACCCTCTTTGGAAGGCAATTTGGCAATACGTATTGATACTAATAATACACATAACCTTTCACTTAGCACTTATACATCTTGGATTTTATCTCCCTCCATTTCCTACCCCAGAATCACATCTTATTTAACCAAGCCCAGTTCCCAGATCACACAAGAAAGGTGAGAAGTCTTGGAGTTGCCCAGGAAGACTGGGGCTGGGGTAGAGCCATGGGAGGCTTTGCAGGGGCCCTGTTTTATGTATCACTCCTTCACAATGAGCTCTGATTTTTTTGGACCTAGTTAATCTGGTGGATGAGGACAGGGATGGAGAGTTTAAGGACAGGGAGGATCCTAAGGTGACTGGGTAGGAAATGTGTCCCAAGTATCTCCAAGGGTGGCCCTGTGCCCCTGCCTATGAAAGTCAGGGGTCAACCTGCTGTCCAGGGCTGGCCCCATGACCTCGATTCCTGATATGCTTACACATATTGGCAAAGATGCATGAACAAACATATGCAGTGCAATAGTGTTTGTACTACAAAAGGCTGAAAGCAACTTAAATATCCATCAATAGAGGATTGGTTAACTAAATCTTGCTATAACTATAAAATGGAAGTTAATTTTAAGAAGAATAAGGTAGAATTGTACACAGCAATGAAAAAGAACAAACTATGATATATTTAACAACATAAATGAAGCTCACAATGTTTAATTAAAGAAGTCAAATGTAAAAGAATACATACCATGTGTGATTCCATTTATATAAAATCCAAATATAGGCAAAACTAATCTATGATTATAGAGGTCAGATTGTGGTTAATCTTGGGAGTGGGTAATGCCTGAGAGGGAGCATAAGGAACCAGACTTCTGTGGTGCTGGAAATAGTCTGTATTTTTATCCAATGGGAGGTTAGATAGGTATATACAATGTAAAAATGTATAATTAAGATTTGTGTATTTTATCATATGTTAAGTTAGACCTCAATAAATGAAAAAAGAAAAGGAATGAGGTAGACTACATAGTGATATAGAATAAATCTCAAGATATATTTCTAAGTATGTATATATCCATCCATACAAACATATATATATATATATGGTACACTGGCAGTAAAGTATAGGAAACAAGAAAAAACCACAATTCCACGGGTAAGTGCTGAAACAGACCTTTGCTCTGAGATCATCTGACCGCCGGTGGCCTACAGCCTAGATTTTAAAAGCCCCATGCTTATAGGTAACATCTAATTAGAATTCAGGTGACAAACAGAGAAAACAGAGGAGTAGCAGAGTTGAAGAGAAAATAGCTGAGAACTCATGAAAGATGCCAATCTTCAAGATTCAGGAATTACAAAAAGGAGGAAAAAAAAGAGAGAAATCTTTACCTAGACACACTGCAGTGAAACTTCAGAACATCAAAAAGAAGATCCTAAAAGGAGTAAGAGAGGCTGGGCGTGGTAGCTCACACTTGTAACCCTAGCACTCTGGGAGACTGAGGGGGGAGGATCGCTCGAGGTCAGAGGTTTGAGACCAGCCTAAGCAAGAGCGAGACCCCGTCTCTACTAAAAACAGAAAGAAATTAGTTGGACAACTAAAAATATATTTAAAAAAATTAGCTGGGTATGGCGGCGCGTGTCTGTAGTCCCAGCTACTCGGGAGGCTGAGGCAGGAGGATCGCTTGAGCCCAGGAGTTTGAGGTTGCTGTGAGCTAGGATGACGCCACGGCACTCTAGCCCGGGCAACAGAGTGAGACTCTGTCTCAAAAAAAATATATATATATATCAATTTCAGTGTATAATCCTTATTTGGATCCTGATTCAAACAAACAAATATTTATGAGGCAATGGGAAAAATCTGAAAGGTCATTGTACATTTGATGATATTAAAAAGTGTTATTTTTTTATTTTTTGTTTTATTTTTTCAAGACAAAGTCTGGCTCTGTTTCCCAGGCTAGAGAGCCGTGGCATCAGCCTAGCTCACAGCAACCTCACACTCCTGGGCTCGAGCGATCCTCCTGCCTCAGCCTCCCAGGTAGCTGGGACTACAGGCAGCTAATTTTTTATATTTTTAGTTGCCCAGCTAATTTCTTTCTAATTTTAGTAGAGATGGGGTTGCGCTCTTCAGGCTGGTCTCGAACTCCTGACCTCAAGCGATCCTCCCGCCTCAGCCTCCCAGAGTGCTAGGATTACAGGCATGAGCAACCACACCCGGCCCCAGCTAATTTTTTTAAAATTATTTTTTGTAGAGATGGGGATCCTGCTATGTTGCCTAGGCCAGTCTTGAACTCTTGGCCACAAGTGATCCTCCCACCTCAGCCTCCCAAACTGCTTGGATTACAGGTATGAGCCACCACGCCTGGCATGGTTTTCCTATTTTTATTAAAAGCACTACCCTTCTACTTGTTACTTAAGCTTGAAGCCTTGGAGTCATCTTATACCCCTCCCTTCCCCATCAGAAAAAATTGAGTCCAGGGTTTTCTTCATTGTTTAAAAAAATATTTTACATGTCTCACCCCAATTCAGGCACTACATTCAACAAATATTTATTGATTACACATTATATATGTGGCAGGCAATTTTAGTTGCTAGGAATAATGCACTAAGATTTATAAGGCCAGGAGTGGTGGCTCATGCCTATAATTGCAGCACTTTGGGAGGCAAAGGAGGGAAGATCCCTTGAGGCCAAGAGTTTGAGACCAACTTGGGCAACACGGGGAGACCCTGTCTCTACAAAAAGTTTTTAAAACTAGCCAGGCATGGTGGAAATTAGCCATGTGCCTGTAGTCCCAGCTACTTGGGAGGCTGAGGCAGGAGGATCCTTTGAGCCTAGGAATGAGGTTGCAGTGAGCTATAATGATGCCACTGCACTCTAGCCCAGGCAATAGAGTAAGACCATGTCTCAGAAAACATAAAAAGATAGACTTGTAAGATAAACTGATATTCTAATGAAATAGAGAAATAACGTACAAGTTATCAGTTATACAATAAGATTGTTAACATTTTTTTTTTTTTAAGACAGAGTCTCACTTTGTTGCCCGGACTAGAGTGAGTGCCGTGGCGTCAGCCTAGCTCACAGCAACCTCAGACTCTTGGGCTCAAGCAATCCTTCTGCCTCAGCCTCCCGAGTAGCTGGGACTACAGGTATGCGCCACCATGCCCGGCTAATTTTTTCTATATCTTTTAGCTGTCCAATTAATTTCTTTCTATTTTTGGTAGAGACAGGGTCTCGCTCTTGCTCAGGCTGGTCTCGAACTCCTGAGCTCAAACAATCCGCCCGCCTCGGCCTCCCAGAGTGCTAGGATTACAGGCGTGAGCCACCGCGCCCAGCCTCGGTTTTTTTTTTTTTTTTTTTTTTGAGACAGAGTCTTGCTCTGTTGCCTGGGCTAGAGTGCCGTGGCATCAACCTAGCTCACAGCAACCTCAGACTCCTGGGCTCAAGCGATCCTCCTGCCTCAGCCTCCCAAGTAGCTGGGTCTACTAGCATACGCCACCATGCCCGGCTAATTTTTTATATGTATATATTTTTTTACTTGTCCAGATCATTTCTTTCTATTTTTTAGTAGAGACAGGGGTCTCACTCTTGCTCAGCCTGGTCTCAAACTCCTGACCTTGAGCGATCCGCCCGCCTCGGCCTCCCAGAGTGTTAGGATTACAGGCGTGAGCCACTGCATCCGGCCCATAGATATAATTTTAAATGCTGGATGTATCATAGCTTATATAACTATTCCCTTTTTACATTTAGGTTGTTTCTAATTTGTCATTGTAAAATAGGACTTGGATAAACATTGTTGTATAGGAAGTGTTTTCTATATTTGAGATATTTCCTTAGGACAAATTCCTGGAACTGGGATTACTAGTCCAGAGGGAACTAGTTTTCGAGGCTTTTGATACCTTGCCATGCTGACACAAACTACAGTGTTCGAAAGGCAGCTTGATATAGAGCAATAGTTTTCAGCTGGGGTCTAGGTAGGGCTTGTTGTATCAGCAGCACCTGGCAAAAATTTTCAAGCCACCCATGTCACTCCACTTCCTCCTTCTTGAGGTTGAGAATCACTGGAAAGGAAGGAAGAATGTGGACTGTGGGACAGTGGTGTGCTGGAAAATTTTAACAACAGGTTCTTAGGGAAAACAAAAGGTGCCTTAATTTGTAGTATTTGCTGATTTCCATGGTGTAAATACTCCCACCATGGCTGATTTAAATTTGTTTTTTTTTAGAGACAGGGTCTTGTTCTGTCACCCAGGCTGGAGTGCAGTGGTGTAATCATAGCTCACTGTAGCTTTGAACTCCTGGGCTCAAGCAATCCTGCCTCAGCCTCCCAAGTAGCTGGGACTACAGGGGCATGCCACTATGCCCAGCTATTAAAAAAAAATTTTTTTTTAGAGATGGGGTCTTACTATATTGCCCAGGCTGGCTTCAAGTGAACTCCTGGCTTCAAGGGATCCTCCCGTCTCGACCTCCCAAAGTGCTGGGATTACAGGCATGAGCCACCACACCCAGCCATAGCCGATTTTAAGTTACCAATGTGATGCTACTAAATGCAGAGCTGGGAAGAAACTTGCACAATCAGCTCTCAAATGCTGGTGGGAGATAGCTCTAGCACACAACTGATACCCTCAACGCATGGCATGGTTTGCCATCATGCCTCTTATATGTGTGTTTGTATGTATGTCTTTATCCATTTCCTTTCACATTCTAAGCTCTCGTTCCTTTGCCCTATAGTCACTGTAATTGCGTTTGCATGTATCTATGTAAAATATGAAATATGTAATTTTTGTATGTATTTTTATTTTACATAGGTGTTATTATATAGTTTGTGTTCTTTTTCTTACTCTTTTTACCCTGCAGTATGCTTTAAAGATCTATCCACATGTGTACTCTTAGTTTGGTGCTTCTAACTGCTGGATGTTATTCCATCAGGTGCATTACCATATTCTGTTGATCCACTCTCCCAGTGATGGACACCTGGACGGCCAAAAACGTCCTGCCACAAACATCTTGTTACAAGTAGCCTTATGGCGCTGTGGGAATTTCCTGAGATATATATGCATGAGTAGGATAGCTTGGCTATAAGGTGTATGCATATTTGATTTGTCTAAGCACTGCTAGGATGTGTTCCTGTCTCTTGGGTGAGCCTGTATTCTCCATTGTCCTGTTGGTAGAGTCTACACTGGAACAGAATCATAGCTGATTCCAACTTACAGCCTTCATCAATTTTCAGTAGTCTACTGATAACATTGGTTGTACTAGGAAATGCATTTATATAAAGTAATACACAGTTTCTTAAACCTATATTTCACATTTTACCAATATGTTTCTTCAATTTTAGCAGGAAAGCCTAACAATATCCATATGAACAATGAAAACATTTTGGTATAAGCAAGTGGAGCAATTCACAAGGTGTGCCTGAGGCTGTCAGGGGCTTTCAAGGAATGGTGTCAAATGGACTCTTCTAAACAGTCCAAATCAAATTTATTTGGAGTAATGAGCAGTGTGACATTGGGCAGCTTTGTTATCAATGGTAGACCATCCCTTCCATTGACAAGCAGGCAAGAGAAGCTCCAAGAAAGGAGGTATCCCAAGGGCTGAGTTCATTCACCTCCTGCCATCATTGTTTAGTGGTCTTAGATGTTGAATCTTCGAATGCTTTCTTCTTATCAGTGCTTTTCACATGCATGTAAACAGGAAAAAGGAGTTTTCCGTTTTAAATAATCTTCCTCTGATCCCAGATCTTCTAAAGGTTATTCCGTCTCTCTCCTCTGGGAGCTGAATTTCATTCAGTGGTTATTTTGTACTTATCAGGTTTCAGGCACTGTGCTAGGCCCTACAAAAAACAGTAGTGATGAACAAAGTGAACCACAGGCTCTTCCATGGAGTGTGTATAGTCTAATTCTTGGAAAGAGACTTGTACATTTTTTGCCCTCACTTTTGCATCTTCTATTCATTATTCATTCCTGGTGTCCCACAGAGGTTTGTCCTTAGTTTTTCTCATTCTCCCTTGGTGATCTCATCCATGCTTACACCTTCAACTATTACCCCTGGTGACTCAATGTATATAATGGGCCCAGGCATCTCTGTTGAGCTTCAGAAACATCTATCCAGCTATTTACTGAAGATACCCACTTGTGTGCATTCAAGTCAGTGTGTTGAAAGTGAATGAAGAATACACCAGAAACCAATAAAGGTGGTATTTGTTGCAGGTGGTAGTTTGGGGTGGATAGGGACAGGGTGGACAGTATGACTTCTTACTATAAATCTTTTTATATAGTTAAAAAATCTGAACTGAGTGAACTTTCAAAAATAAAATGATGCATGAATGAAAAAATATGAATGTATCAATATTTCCTCCTGACCCCACCCCTGACCACTTCTGCCCAAACTTGCCCTTCCTCATATGTTTCTGTTTGTGTGAATGGTGTCATCATTTTCTTGGTTACTCAAGCCAGAGTTTTGAGTTATCCTAGACTCTTTTCTCTCCTTCACTCTCCTACCCCAAGTTTTGTAATTTTGCCTCAAGAATATCTTGTGAATGAATTTCTCCCTCCCTCCCTCCCCCCCTTTTCTCCCTCCATTCCTTCCTTCCTTCCTTTTTAGACAAGGTCTCTCTCTGTTGCCCAGGCTAGAGTGCAGTGGCATGATCATAGTTCATTGCAACCTCAAACTCCTGGCTCAAGTGATCCTCCTGCCTCAGCCTCCGGAGTAGCTGGGACTACAGACACAAGCCACCATGCCCAGTTAAGGTTTTTAAAAATTTTTTTGTAGAGACAGCATCTTGCTATTGTCTAGGCTGGTCTTGGACTCCTGGCTCAAGTGATCCTTCCACCTCGGCCTCCTGAAGTGCTAGGATTACAGGCGTGAGACACTGCCCCTGGCCTTGTGAATGAATTTCTACCTTTTTCCATTCCCACTGCTATTGCCTTACCTTGGGCTCTTTTATCTGGATTTTAATATCCTTCTCAGTTTAGTTCTCCACATTTTGCTAGTGTGATCTTTGAAAACACAAAACGAGTTATAATAATTTGCAGCCTAAAATCATTTGTTGCCTCCAAATAACCTTCAGAGTGCATTGTAATCTTCCTAGCATGGTATCCTTTTGATTTTGGGTCCACCTACTGCTCCACTCTTTTCTCTCATCTTTCTTCCTTACTAACCTAGTCTCCAACCACACCACCTGTGTCTCTTGAAAGTTACCATGTTCTCTTGGGTCTCCATGCCTTTACATACGCTGTTCTTCCTGCTTGGAAAGCCTTTCCAACGTTGGCAAAAATCAGATTGAGTTTTCCATGGGGAAACTTTTCTAAATACTTCCCCCTTTCCTCCACCCAACCACATTTCTCTTGTCTATGTAAATAGCTCTGATGTTGCCCTAAATGCTACATTATCACTGTTGGTTTTTTCCTCAGTTATCTACCTACTAGCTGTGTGACCCTAGACAAATCCTGACATCAGGAATTGAACCATATTTCTCTTCATATTTCCAGCATCAGGCATAGTACCCATGTGGTGATATCCCAGGTTTGAAATGTTAATCATTATTTTTTATGAGTATTTCTTATTGCTCCTATTTGGTTAGGGAGACTGGGAAAGAAATGTTGTCACAGAAGGCAGAGCAAAGCCTTCTGAAGTTTAAGACTCATGGCCTGAAAAGAAACTTGATGAGTGAGAGCACGGCTTCTTAACTCTGAGGTTCTGCATAGCAAGAGAAACAGAAGAATTGAAAGGGAGGCGAGGACAGTTCAGAGCTAGTGGCTCCCTGGGAAGGGGCACTGCATTTTGCCCTTTCCCAGCCCCAGTCTGACTCTGAAAGGAGAAATGACCGAGCCACACAAAGGGCTGTGAGTCTGAGAACAGAAAGCATTTGTGATTTGCTTTCTGGAAAGCGCTTTTGGGCAACAGCAATACCATAAAGAGAAGAGGCTGCATGAGGTTTCTAGGCAGGTGGGACCTTCCAGGGCATTAAAGAGTTTTCTGCAACTCAGAGAGGTGCAAAAATAGAGTAAGGAAGTCTAGAGTGCTTGCGAAGGGTATAGTAGAAGCAGGGGGAGCTGCCCAAGCTTCGAGGACTGCACTGATGAGAATGAGGAGTGATGCTCCAGCTACCTGTGTAGACTGACCACCCAGGGCAGGAAGGGAGGATGCCAGAGGACAGAGGGCAAAGGGCTGGATGCTTCTTTGCCTCCTCCCATCTTCCTCAGAACTCCAACACCGCTCTGAAGAAAAGTGTGCTTGCGGGAGACCCCAGAATTGACTGGGATTTAATTTCTGCCATCAGATTAATGGAGCATCTAGGGAAATTAAGCTGAGTTTTAAAAATATCCAGAAAGTTAAATCTGGTGTACACTTGAGTTTGTGAACAGAGATTAGTACCTGGCATCAGATAGTGGTATAAATCAGTTAATTAGATATTTATATAAAATGCAAAAAAGAGAAGTACACATATCAAAATGCTATAAATAAACTTTGTAATATAAACATAATCCATCTGGTTATTGATCCTTTCTCAATAAAAATGCAGAAACATCTCACTGCTCTGAGAGCTAATGTGTCTTGGTCCATTAACTATGTGGTGTAGCAGAAAAGACTTTGACCTTTGAGTTGGACCCACCTGGGTGGGTGTATGTACTCACTCTGCAGTTAGCTGGCTGGGTGACCCTTTCTCTGTGAGCCTCATTTTCCTTATATAGTAGCTGCTCAATACATGTTAGTTTCCTTCCTTTCCCTTCTGATTTGCCCCAGGATATCTCTGATGGTCTCACCTGTAGATCTGTCATTACTATCAATATCAAACAGCATTTATATTTATTATATATCAAATAAACTATTATTACATTATTATTAGAATTCACCATTTTTGTTTAAAATTCATCTGTTGTTTATAGCTACTATTCTTAAATAATATGTTTATACTACTGTTTCTTCATTTATCTACTTTAAGCAACATTTATTTCCTTCAGTAAAAGGTGAGGAATTTTGCCCACTTGCAGTAAGACCCTCCATAAGGCTGCTTAAGTGTCTTCATGACCGAGCAGCTGGCTCCTCCAGAGTGAGTCATTCCAGAGAGAGCGGGTTGGAACCCTCGATGACTTTTATGACCTAGCTTTGAAATGCACACGCCACCATTTCCTATTGGTTATGTGAGTCAGCCCCATTAGATGTGAAAGGGGCCGTGCTAGGGCGTGAATAGTAGGAGGCAAGATTGTACCAGGGAGCTATAAAGCTGTTGGGATAGTCTGAGCATCTGGTTGGGCTTGACAACTGTGAGCTTTCCTGTGGGTGGTCTGGCTGTGCTGTATCTTTAGTTCTTTCTCTTAGATTGGCCAGATTGCTCAGAGAAGTTTCTGTCAATTTCCTACCTGGAAAATAAACATTTTATTCCCAGCATTCTGGAAACCCAGTCGGGGAAGAAAGCTGGGGTAGACTTCAGTTTCCAGGTTGCCCACAGCCACTCAATGTCCCTCTTTCCAGTATGCTACTCACACCATCAATTAACTTCTGTAATTTCTATTAGACGTAGGTTGGACATTCGTACTCTCAACTCCATGTCTTTTAATCTGTGTTTCACATTTTTCATCTCTCTATATGTCTAAGTAACAATCTGGATAAATGCTTTAGATCTACATTCCTGCACACTAATTTTCATCTTCAGCAATGTTTAGGCTTTTCCCTGACCAACCATGTGAATGGTAGTGCTATTTATTGAGAGGGGCAAATTTGGGGAAATGGTCAAGAGTTGTCCTTTTGACACGTTAACTTTCAGTTTGATGTTATATTAATTAGGATTAGATTCCACTGTTTATAAAACAACAGAAGCACGATAGTAGCTGAAATACTTTATTTCTTTCTCATATAAAAGAAACTCAGGGCTGGAAAGGCAGATTCCTAATCAAGGACCCAGGATCCTTTTTTTTTTGTTCTTATAGAGACAGAGTCTCGCTGTCACCCAGGCTGTAGTGCAGTTGTGCCTTCATAGCTCACTGCAGCCTCCAACTCTTGGTCTCAAGTGATTCTCCCACCTCAGCCTCCTGAGTAGCTAGGACTACAGACATGCACCACCTTGCCTATAAAATTAATTTTTAATTTTTTTTTTTGTAGAGAGAGGTTCTTGCTATGTTGCTCAGGTTGGTCTCGAACTACTGGCCTCAAGCAATCCTCCCACGCTGGCCTCCCAAAGTGCTGATATTACAGGTGTGACCCATTGCACCCAGCCCCAGGATCCTTTTGTCTAGCTACTCTGCCATACTTACTTTCCTGCTTCACAGTCCAAATGGTGACTGGAGCACAAGATATCATGCTGCATCTGCCCCCTTCTAAGAACGCTCCTGGAAGCTACACTCAACACTTATATACTCTTGGCCATAACCTAGTCCCATGGCCACATCTTGCTGAAGAGGGTAGGAATGTTTTCTTACAGGGACATGACTGGGGCAAAAAGTGGAATGTATATTGGGAGACAATTAACAGCCCTGCCATGGTCATTCAAATGGACACCCTGAGTAGACAATTGAGTGTATGCTGAGGGAACAGAGAAGACTCCCCCAAAGACCTACAATCTGCTCCCTTCTCAGTGCTCTCCAATATAGATCTGAATATGTGTGCAAGCATGTGAGTGGACGGGTGATGGTTGGTGGGGAGACAGGTCTGCTCCAGTGTCTTCCAGTAAGCCCAAGGAGGAACGTGAGGGGGCTCCAACTGTCGTTAGCTTCTTGAACTTAGAACATGGGATATTTAGCACCTTTTGTACTGCACTTTTTTCCACAGTGCTGAGACAATGTGAAAAATTCCACTTGACACCCTATTACACAACTAATAATCTACAAAGTACTCTGAGCCAAAATAAAATATTTAAAGAGTTACCTATTGCTGCATAACAAATAACTCCAAACTTAGCATCTTAAAATAACAATTATCTTTCAGTTTCTGTGGGTCAGGGATTGAGAAATGGCTTAACTGGATGGGTCCTAGCTTGGGGAGTTTTATGAAGCTGCAGTCAAGATGTCGGCTGTAGCTGCTGCCATCCGGAAGTTGACTAGGGCTGGAGGATATAATTGCAAGATGATACACTCAAATGCCTGGCAAGATGATGTTGGCTGTTCGCAAGAAGCCCCAGTTTCTCTTCAGGTGGGCTTTGCCCAGAATGAGCAAAGAGAGAGCAAAGTGGAAATTGCAACAACTTCTATGACCTAGCCTTAGAAGTCATGCATCATTTCTGCAATACTGTATTCTATTGGTTCCCAGGCCAGCCCTATTCAATGTGGCAGGGCACTGCATGAGGGCATGAATACCAGAGGTGAGCATCACTGGAGGCCATCGTGGAGGCTGCTACCACAGAGTACCACGGTGTATCCTGAACCCCAAGGACAGGAGGTGCACCTGGTTTCACAAGAAACCCTGGAACCTCTAAGCCAGGAGCATAAGAAGCCTGCCTTTCTTCTCGTCTTTTTTTCTGTCTCCTTCTCTATTTCTCTCTCTCTCTCTATTTTATTTTTTTGTTCATTGTCTCTGCCTCTGCTTTATTCTGTGAACGATATATCTGTGAGCCTGTATCTGTGCACTGCCTTTCGTTGCCTTGTCCACGCCTCAGCAAACATGGCCACAGCGGAATAGCGGCCTCAGTTCCTGGGTGCTCGTTACCCCTGTAGAAGCAAACAGCACAGAATGCCTAGCATCCGTGCGTCCCAATTCCAAATCCTCAAGAGACAGAATCTGTCGTCTAGCCTAGTTTGATCAACGAGGAAAGGGGGTCAAGAGGCGAGGAAAGGGGGTCAAGAGGCGTATAGTCAAAGCGTGACCACAGTAGCCGAGAGAATGGGGATGGATGGTGAAATGGCAAACACCCCAAAGCGTCTGTCACTGTGATGACGGGGCACAGTGATATCGTCTCAAGGGCATAAAACTGAACTGCCTCATATAGTTCTTCAAGGATTCAGCTCTTTCAGGGTTAATTTAATATACAGTCTCTTATAAGATAAGTGTTTCATACGAGCATTTTATTTTTTTAGTTAAAAAACACTCTCTCTCTCTCTCTCTCTGTGGAGGTGCTGGGGATCAAACCTGGAGCCTTAAACGTGTATACGAGCATTTTAAAACTCCATTAAAAACTTAAAATTTCACTCATTTCTCAATTATGTTTTGTATACATTCTATTTTTCAAACCAAGTTGTGTAAAATTCATTTTAAATCTATCTGTAAAATTACCCAAGATATTAGTCACGTAGCTCATGCTTTAAGAAAAATTACAAAAGAATTGACCTTTGAAACTTCAACCCAGCCAGATAGAAGTGATTTTAGAGAAAGAGAAAGAAATGTTAAGTTATCTCTTGGGAATTTCTCTTATTAGGATGCTTGCCTACCATAGTTTGGGGCACTCATCCTTGTTTAATACTGTAATTTGTAAGCAGTTCTCAATATTTTACTTAATGGATCAATAAGTGGGAACAGAGAAAATGGCTTGAAAACAAAATGCGGTAAAATAGATTGCTTCCACTTCAATGAAGTCAGTTTTCCTTCCACAGTATATTGGATTTTCTGTTGATGGATATGCTGAACTGAACACATGCCTTGAGAAGTATTTCTTGTGCATGGGACAAAATTTATTAGCCCAACATTCGGAGCATGATAAAATGATGGTTAAGACCTAGAGTCAAGTCACTCTTTAAACCTTAGTTTCCTCATTTGCAAAATGGGTGTCCCAGTTACAATTATTGTGTAGCAAATCACTCTAAACTTGGAGGTGTAAAATGTGGGTCAGGACTTCGGAAAGGGTTTGGCTGGGAAAATCTTGCTTGGAGGGCCACTCATGCAGTTGCAGCCAGGTATTGACTGGGGCCGCAGTCATCTGAAGGCTTGACTGGCCCTGGGTGTCCAAGATGGCTCGCTCACATGGCTGTTCACTGGGAGCTCAGCTGACACTGTTGATTGGAAATACCCACACATGGCCTCTCCAGCATGATGGCCCAATAGTAGCAAGACTTCAGTGATGTGTGTGGTTTCTCCCAGAAGAAAACATCCCAGGAGAGCCTGGTGGAAGTCGCAAGGCCTTTTCTGACTAGCCTTAACAGTTATCTTTCTTTTTTCTTTTTTGAGACAGAGTCTTACTCTGCTGCCCAGGCTAGAGTGTTGTGGCATCAGCCTAGCTCACAGGAACCTCAAACTGCTGGACTCAAGCGATTCTCCTGCCTCCCGAGTAGCTGGGACTACAGGCATGCGCCACCATGCCCGGCTAATTTTTTCTATATATTTTTAGTTGTTCAGATAATTTCTTTCTATTTTTGGTAGAAACGAGGTCTCACTCTTGCTCAGGCTGGTCTCGAACTCTTGACCTCAAGCAATCCTCCTGCCTTGGCCTCCCAGAATGCTAGGATTACAGGTGTGAGCCACTGTGCCCAGCCACAAGTTATCTTTCTGCCATACTCAATTGGTGAAAGCCTACTAGGGTTTGAAGGGAGGGTACACAGGGCCCAACATGTTGATGGGAGGAGTGGCAAGTTCACGTTGTAGACAAGTATTTGGAATGGGAGATACTGCTGTGGTCATACTTAGAAAATGCAATCTGCCACTTGTAGGTAATATTATTGCCTATTTCATAAGGTTTTATGAGTATCAAGTGAGAAAAGGACATGTGAAGTAGTTAATAAAGTGCCTGGCACATTGGAAAAATTAAATAAATGTCACCATTATTATTATGCCCACATTTCCCTTTGGAGAATTTTTCAGTTTGGGGTAAACACTATTTTGATTTTCTGAATCGCTTCTGGTTCTCAGAAATATCTGATTAAGTTTAGACAGGTCAAGGCCAAAAAATACAAGTGAAATTGGATGGAAGTGTATTGCAGTTACCTTTGAAGTGTCTTTTTGAATTCTGAGGTACAGAGCAGCCTTCTGTGTGGAAATAAAATATCCCAAATCAGAGGAAAATTCTCTATGGCCCTCTTCTTTGCTTTGAGTTAATAAAAATGCTTTGGGTGGAAACTTTCACTGGAGTATTGGCACCTATTGCTTTTGCCTTTGTTTTCTCACCTTTAAATCTGTTGTAATGATGAAGTCGATGTAAACTTTCTTATCGAGGTTTGCAGGACTGTTTTTTATGACTGGGAAAGTCACAAATTTTCAGACGTTACAAAATTTAGCGGCAGTAACTTTGCCTTCCCAAAGTGATTTGAAATGAGCATCCCAGACAATGAAAATACCTCTGACAAACTCGGCTTGTGTTTTGTTGTCAAGCTCTGATGATTTAGATTCTCCTCTGCTTGGCTTCAGAGATTGATGTCACTACACTAGGAAGCAGGCAAATCATGTCCTCTTTATCTGCCTTTAGCTATGAAATTGTGTTCTTCTTATCATGGTGGGTTGAAGGACATCTTTGCATCTGACCACTTTGATTTGAGGGTGATGTCAAGCAGATTTTGACTCAAATAAATATCCGATTGTGGCGAGAATGACAAATAGAATCTTTGTGGCCTTATTTCAATCAGAAAAAATGTGGAATGAATTAAGGAAGGAAAAATATATTAAAATAACATTTTTGGTTTTTTTCTGATACAAAATAATGTGTTCCTTATAGGAAATTTTAGAATATCTAGACAAGCAAAAAGAGCAAAATAAAAACCACTTGTGTTCCTATCACCTGGATGCAATAATTATTAACATTTTGGAATATGTATTTTGGGCATACACACATACATACATGCCACAGATTTTGAGAAAATGGATCATGATGTGTATGGTATTTAGCGTCTGGATTTTTTTTTTTTTGTAAAGATGAGTTCTTGCTGTGTTGCCCAGGCTGGTCTCAAACTCCTGGCCTCAGCCTCCCAAAGTGATGGGATTACAGGCATGAGCCACCATGCCCAGCCTAGCATCTGGATTTTTTTAATAAAAAAACTTAATATAGTATGGAGATCTTTCTTCCATGTTAGTAAATACATAAAATCAATTTAAATTATTTTAATCAGTCTCCTATTTATCTGTCTGTGGGTATTTAGATTGTTCCCAGTTCCCACAATTATAAACAACACTATGAAGAATATGCATATATGCATATTTTAAAAATTATTTCAAAGATTGTAAATGTAGTGTTTGTACAAATAAAAAATTCCAACATTATAGAAGGCTATAAAATGAAAAAATTTCCTTTTCTCTTCCCCTAGTTCAATTCACCACAAGCATCACTGATAATACTTTCTGATTGGGTTGTTCTCATGATTATTATTTCATCTTTAAATGATATTCTGCCCTTAGTAATATTTCTGCCTCCTTCCTTGGTTTATCATCTTTAGACAGTGTCTATGGCCATATTTTGAAAACTAGGAAATTTACTGCGTTTACAGCACCTTCCACTTTCCTTACACCTCCAAATGCAGATTGTAGATGGCACCCTGAAGGTTGCATCCTCACACGGCAGAAAGGACAGACAGGCAAAAAGGGAATAGCTAGTTCCCTCCAGCTTTTTATAAAGTTGCTAATCTCATTCATGAGGGCTCCACCCGCAGGATTTAATCACCTCACAAAGGCAATTAATACCGTTGCGTTAATTACCTCTTAAAACTGTTGCATTGGGGATTAAGTTTGAACGTGAATTTTTGAGGGACACAAATATTTAAACCACAGCATACGTTTACAAGAAAACTGTTTCTGGAATTATTTTTTAAAAATCTTTTAATATTGTATGAAATCTCTTTGGCATTTTCAGTTGACTGATTTAGACAAATCCTCAATTCTGTCAGCATAAGATACCAAAAAATATAGAATATTTTGAGTAATGAGTAGCTGATGTGTTAATATTTTTGCTGTTTTCTTATCTAGCTAATAATGTGAAATGGTTGGTTCAGGACTTGGTTTTTTTTCTTTTTTTTTTGAGACAAAGTCTCATTCTGTTGTGCAGGTTGGAGTGCAGTGGCACAATCATAGCTCACTGCTGCCTTGAACTCCTGGGCTGAAACCATCCTTCTGCCTCAGCCTCCCAAGTAGCTAGGACTACAGACGCATGTCATCATTACCAGCTAATTTTTCAAAAAATTTTTTGTATAGACAGAGTCTTGCTAGGTTGCCTAGGCTGACCTTGAATTCCTAGCCTCAAAGCTCAAGTGATCCTCCCACCCTGGCCTTCCAAAGTGCTGGGATTACAGGTGTGAACCACCATGCCCGGCAAGGACTTTTTCTTAAAGCATTTATGTCAGTGCCCTTTCTTTCAAGGCACTTTGTTGAATTGTTAACTAAGGCTTATAGCTTTTGTCTTCAGTTACAATTTCTAAGCAGGGTCAAATTAATGAATATGGAGCTTATATTTTTCTGATTTCATAACTGGAATTATTTCAACATTGAGTATAATCATTAATTAAGGTGCTTGTGAACATTTGAAATTTCCTTAGCTTGCTAAGAGTTTAAAAATTAAATTAGGTGATGGATTTCAGTTGTTTGTTGTACTATTCTTTAAGATTTCCTGTTCATCTGAACATTTTGTAATAAAAAGTTGGAAAAAATTAGATCTGTTTATATAATTACAAGGGACATCTAGAAATACTACAGAAATGATCAGAGATGGCAGGGGGCAGCCATGGGAAGGGACACAGGAATGGTTTGACTTATAAGCAGACAGTCACTACCCTTTGTTGTTTTTCCTCATGGAGAGCAGAGATGGTGGGAATAGTGGTGGCGGGAAATATTTAGCTAAGGTATAATAAGGAATGTCCTTCTGTGGGAGACTGTGCAGCTTCTTGCTCTTGATTGTCTTTAAGAGCTGCATAGTTACTCTCTGTCTAGGATGGTGGTGGCCATCCAGGGAAGGTGGCTCTCCCTTTGGTTGGAGAGAGGGGGCAGCAGAGCAGTTCTTTAGACAGCCCTGGGGGCAGGTGCAACTCACGGGACTGTATGGAGTTAGCTGGATGGTGTCCAGCCAACCTGCAAACAATAGATGGTACCAGGAGGGGATGTAGATGAGGTTCTGTCTGCAGTGGACCTGCGGGCCTCCAGAGGTTCCCTCTGTGGATTAGCCTCTGCCTTGCACCTCGCCCAGAGCAGTTCCGTCAGAACTCTGAGCATGGCACAGGGAGGGACCCTGGAGCTTACAGAGTCCAGCTCTTTATTCTGGGAACAAAGAGTTTTATCCATCTAGCACTTACAAAAGCATGGGATTTTCCAAGAGAAACAATCTTCATGACATTGCTCGGGAAAATTTCTATGACGGTAAAAAATAATTCATGTAAAAAATTAGTTGGTGTTGACTATATCCAGAGCCATACTGAGGATATTTGGGCCACTGAATAAGTTCCAGAGTGTCACACACATGCCACCTATGGGCACGGGCTCTGGATTCTAAAGTTGGTTTAAATCCTGACTCTCCCATTAACTAGCTGTGTAACTGTGGAAGCAAGTGCCTTAATGTCTTTGTGCCTTGGCTTCCTTCTTGATGGGACTTCTTAATAGGACTACCTAGCTTATGGGTTTGCTTGGAGGATGAAATGAGATAACGTGTATAAAGTGCTTGGAATGGCACTCAGTAAGTGTTCACTAAATGTTGACTGTTTTTATGATTTTGCATGGTTGTACTGTATCCTCTTTCACAAGTCCCATGCTCCTCATTTTCCAACAGCCCAGCTACCTTAGACGGATCCCAAGTTACCTCAGGGCTGAGAACCAGTTTCTTTCTCTTGGATTTTCCTAGTCACCCAGCTGGAGGGGGTTTCCAGGCTCCCAGGAGCTTCCTGCTTTTTTAGCCCCAACAAAATATTTTTTTTTTTTTTTTGAGACAGAGTCTCGCTTTGTTGCCCAGGCTTGAGTGAGTGCCATGATGTCAGCCTAGCTCACAGCAACTTCAAACTCCTGGGCTTAAGCGATCCTTCTGCCTCAGCCTCCCGAGTAGCTGGGACTACAGGCAGGTGCCACCATGCCCGTCTAATTTTTTTTACATGTATATATTTTTACTTGTTCAGCTAATTTCTTTCTATTTTTTTAGTAGAGACGGGGTCTTGCTCTTGCTCAGGCTGGTCTCGAACTCCTGAGCTCAAATGATCCGCCGGCCTCGGCCTCCCAGAGTGCTAGGATTACAGGCGTGAGCCACTGAACCTGACCCCAACGAAATAGTAAACTCTTAGGGGAGAGGACTCTGACTCTTGCTTTTGAGTTCTGCCGGTGAGGAAGCAAGTGCATCACGCTGTGGAGATGGCCTTGGAGTCTCTCCTCCTGCCCTTTCCTCTAAAGGTGCAACTGCGGTGGATGAGATTCACGGAGCTCAACTGCAGGCAGTCCCAGAGTCCTGCTGGATTATTGGATTAACATCCCCCAAATGGCCTTGGGATAAGCCATTTTGGGGAGATTTTGTGACTCTATATGCATCTAGTACAGTCCTAGAGTATTTGGATTGCTTCCTGGTCTCTATGGGATTGTGGAACTTGGAGTCCCCAGTATTGATCCACTGAGGGGAGATTTCCCATCTCTGGAGTGAACTAGTGGGGCTTCTCTCGAGACTTATTACAACACTGTGAAAACAAGGCCCAGCCACTTCCAAATCCCTATGCTGTTGATTGCTCTAACTTTAAGACAGGAAGTTTGCCCATTTTCCCCTAGCTGCAGAGCATAGTAACTTTGGATAAAGTGTAATGAGTCTCGTTCAGGGAGTGAGCAGGCAAGGCCCTTCCAAGGGCTCGGACATTGGTGTTATGGCCATGGGCAGAAGCTGATGCGCTCTGTGGCTCTGATGGGCCAAGAGTGGTCTGTGCCGCAGGAGAATTCCTCCTCTGTCCCTTCTCTAGGAGTCTCTGTCTGCCCCTCGACCTCTCTGTCCCCCATGCTCTTTGAGCTTGCTCCAGCCGTGGAGGCCTTCCTGTTCTTCTGCCACACCAACTCGTGCCCATCTCAGGGCTTGGCATATAGTAAATGTTCGGTAAATGTTGAACACGCCTTGTGGCCTCTGCTTAGTCACATCTTCAGATGGGCTTTTCCTGTCTGTCTTCTGTAAGAAAGTCCCTCCTCCTTGTTATTCCCTGTCCCCTCAGTCTGCTTTACTTTTTATTCACAGCACTGCCTGAAATTTTGCTTATGTGTTTATATTTGTTTATCTCCCCTAATAGAAGGAAAATTCCATGAGGACAGAGACTTTGACTTGTCCATTGCTGCATCCCTGTGCCTAGAACAGTGCTTGCTGATGAAGTAGGTGCTAAATAAATATTAAGAAAGCAACATAAGAAAACATAAGAAAGCAACATACCTCTTGCCCAGCAAAGCGTTTGTCGTGGATCAGAGTAGCCTATGTAGGGACCAACGGGGAAATATGAGCTCTTTTTGTAGCACTTCGCAGGGATTTGGGGCATTCTTACACATAAGTGCCTTTTAAGAAGGGGACATGAAGCAGGAGAAAGCCAAGGGAGAATCACCTAGACCAATTTCTGTCCTTTTGGAACGACTGGCCTCTCTGAGAACTAGCACTGGTTAACTCAAGATGCCTTTAGCACCTTTGATTGCTCCACAGACACCAGCTTAATATGGTCCTATCGTTGGGCCTCAAGAATGGGGTCTAAAGTGATATGAAGTAGGAAGAATGGATGCTTAAGAATACAGACTTGCCTCCAGTCAGCCAGGGCCATTCCTTGTCTAAAGCACACCTTACACTTGGGTGCCTTCACGCTTTTGCGCCTGCCATCTCTCCTAACAGGAGAGCTCTCCCCCACCTCCCCTTTTCCAATTGCTATGCCCTCTTCAAGACCTAGTTCAAACTCTTCTTTTGTGAAATCTTTCTAGCTATCAAGGGGAAGAGCAGCCTTTCCTTCCTCTTGACTCCATTAAGTCTTACTGTTTATACATTCATGACATTTGGCCATGAACTATTTTGGGACAACTCAAGAAACTAACTCTGAAGTCTTTGGTGTCTCTGGTCTACAAAAGTCACCCTGCCCTTTGATGCCTAGAATTACAAGAGTTTCAGCCCCCATCCTGATCAGCCACTGCGAGTTCAGCAGCTTTCTGGATCCCCTCACTTGTAATTCTCAGAGGAATGCTTATACCTCCTGCAGATCCCTGCTGCTTCTGAATTCTGCTGGTCACTTCTGGCCATCTTGGGACCAGCTTCTCCAACTGCTATTGCTTTCCCCACATCTCCTCACTCCAAGTACAGACACAGGCCCCACCATTATCTGCCCACGTATGTCAGAGACCAGCTGTAACACCTGTTTCATTGAAAGCTTTGAGACAACAGGAAGGAATCATTGTGTAGAAAAGAAATGGAAAATCCACAAAAAGAGACAAAGGAGATTATTATTCTTAAAGTCCACCAGCCTGTCAACTGAAAAATTATGAGATCTATAAATTTAGAAAAGGAGAGCTTTATTTCTTATAAAGGGTTACAACCCGCAAGATAGCTTGGGAAGCATAGCCTCCTGCAGAGACCAAAAGTAAGCACTTCGAAGGAGGGAAGGTAAAAGGCAGGAATTTATACTGAACAGATTGGCCAAATATATACGTTTAACAAGTTATAGGAGGAGCTATGAATATTCATGAAGGGGGCAACATGCACATGCGTCATAAGCAAACATGCATGTTACACATGTTCCCATGCTCACTTTGGGGTGGAGACTTAACATTTAAATGTATTACAGTTAGGTCCTATACATCAAAAGGTGAAACAGGGACGTAGAGGCACTCAATGCACAGCCTCTGTAAATCGGCCAGAACCAGTCTATGGTCTGTGGTCTCTTATCAGGAGAAAGTTACTGGAATCAGCCTCTTGTCCAATGAAAGCTGTAATTATGGCTCATGGAACAAGGCGAGTCTCTTAGTCAATGTCTGGTGGTGGATGAGCTGCAATTATTTTAATATTGTTTATCTCAAGGCCAGGGCTTTCTTTATCTGCTACAGAAAAAGAAAAACCTTGTGTCAGTTAGAAAATCATTTATTCTTTTAGCATAGGGGTGCATGACTTAACCCTTGCCTGTCATGGCCTTAGGTCCCATTTATAATTTGGTATCTTATTGCAACACGGTCTGTTCTGTCAGGCTTATGATCTCTATTTTAACAAGCCATACACCTATAAAGAGTATTTTGTTTTGTTTTTTCTCTTACACTTTCCTCATCCATTCTGCTGTCACATTACCATAAAACCTATCTTCTGCCATGGAGTGTTCTTGCGTGTGTCTCTCTCTGTTCCTCTCGCTCTTAGGTGCAGGACTCTGATCTCTGAGTCCCAATGGAAGGGAAACTCCCATTTTGGCCCCAGACTCACTTCCCAGGACATACCCTAATCCACAGAGAAGGATCTCTTCCCACAGTACAGACCATCTCAGTGTCATGCAGGAGAGCAATGTGGCTCAGTGTGGTTTTAAGCCATTTCGAATATGAATTTGGTTTTACTGCCATAAAGCCATTAAAGTTTTTTCTACAGACAAATAAGCAAACAAAACAGTTTGCTCCAAAAATTGAATCAGAAAATTGCTGGTATTTTAAAAATAACTTTCCCTGGCTTCTTGACATTACATTTTTCAAAAATATGGGTGTTCAAGTTGATTAGAACACTGTAGTACATTTTTTTCTTTAAATGTGTTTTATATCTTACAGAATTTAGCAGGCTGGTAAAACGCCTGGGAGGAGAATGATGGTGTCAGCTAAGGGGAGGCCAGGGGGATTTGTCTGTCCCCCCACTTTTGAAGAGTCACAGTGTGCGTGTTTGGGGGGGTATTTTGAGAGGGAGTCACACTAATAAAAATGTTCTCAAGCGTGATGAACACTTCAGAATGACATTTCATTAATTTCATGAGCAATAAGACCAGTAGACAAGAAATGCCTGCCCAGTGTAATCACTCCTCTGCCCTCTTCGTCCTGATCTGAACCACTTGCTGAGATCTCTTTGATCCTTTATAAAAGAAAAACATGTTATTCCACCTCAGTCAGTGGATGTTTAGTCTGGAAAAGTCTCGGGAAGCGGATATTACTTTAGAAGGGGATAAAAATTCCTCCCTAGTGGCTCTGCCTATAAAGGGGTAGGCAGTGGTCTGCCCACTGGCTGAGCCCAAAGCCATCCGAAAGAGCCGGGGCAGCCTCGCGTTATATTTTACTGGATAAAATCACCCTCCCTGGGTTAGAGCTCCCTGGGAACTTTGAGATAACGTCATATGAGGTGTGCATCGCTCCTCTACCACCAGGAGTCTGCCACGAGCTGGTGAGGAAGGTGTCCTGAATACTGCAAAAGGTTAGAGACACCAAGAGGTGCTGTCAGTAAGTGCTGGGGTACTCTCCAAGAGCTTAGAAATGAGGGATATGGACGGTCCCAAATCAGTGACTCTTAATTCTGAGTCACAAACCCATTTGAGAATTTGACCCTTCCCACCGCACCTCCCTCCCAATCTATTGAGACATACAATTTTGTGTATAATTGAAGGGTTTTCCCAGAATACCCCAAAGTTCATCTACGGACCTTCTGCTCTAGATTATAAACTCCTGGAAGGCAAGGACTGGATTTGTTCTCTGATGTGTTCCAGTGTTTACTAAAAGTGCCTGCGATGTAGGAGGTGCCAACATGTGTTTATTAAGTGATAAGAGCAGAGGCAAACCTGCATTTGCCTGGCAGCCTCTGCAGAAGCCAGGCTGGGGAGCGCAAATGCCAGTGGCATCAGCACCTCAAGAGGCTTTGAGGCTGGCAGTATTCACAGCCCTGGCACTATCGTTCTTGACTTTTAAAGCTGGGCTGATGGAATGTGAGCTCTTCACTTTCCTAACCCTCTGGTCCAGACCTAGTTTGGTGATCTGAGACATGTAGAGTCAATGGTGATCCCAGGGAAGAGATGAGAATTGACATTTTTAAGGTTCTTACATTGCTGTTCAGTTTTTTACAGTGGGTTGGGATGCCAATTTATTCTAAATTCAGTGAATTCAGTCATTCAGGTGTGTTGCATTTACTGAACATCTTTGGGTCTGCTGTGTTTCAGAAGGATATTTGATAAATGATGCTAGGAACTAAGTCACCACAGCAGCTGATGTTGGTCCCCTCAAAAGCCTCTGCCATCACTAGTGAGTCAGGGGCCCATTGTTGCCACTGTCAAATCTAGAAACTGCTGGCCTGCTGGTAGCCATGCTGTGAGTTCAGAAAGAAACAGGACCCTATAGTAAAGTAGAAAGAATCCCAAAGTATTAGAACCTTTAGCAGAAGGGGTCCATCAACTCACATGCCCACGTGCTCACTGACTCTCCCAGGGTACTCTGCCAGGATGGCAGACACTTTGTATGAGGGGGTTGGTGCTGAGCAGGGCTCACCAGTTCAGACTCCTTCTTCCCTGTGGTGAGCTCCCTCCTAAGGATTCCATAATCCTTTCCTGCTTGCTAATCATGTACTGTTAGCTTTCTGTTGGTTTGCTTTCTGACTACTCCTTCACTTGTTCCCAGTGGTGACTCCTTCTCCTGCCCTTTAACCGAAGGCTTTCATCGAGGCTCCATCCTTTTTTTCTTTCCTACGTAAACTTCTCCAATATGAGGTTTCATATGTACTCGCTCGCTCACTCACTCTCTCACTCCCTCCTTATTTGCTCATGTATTGAGTCTTTCTCTTGTCTCTGACATGGTACTAGGCTTGGGGAATACCAAGATGAATGAAATCTGGTTTCTGGGCTCGGCACAGTAGCTCATGCCTGTAATCCTAGAACTTTGGGAGGCCAAAGTGGGAGGATTGCTTGAGGCCAGGAGTTGGAGACCATCCTGAGCAACTTGGCGAGACCCCATCTCTACAAAATATAAAAAAATTAGCTGGGTGTGGTGGTGTGCACCTGTAGTCCCAGCTACTTGGGAGGCTGAGGTAGGAGGATTGCTTAAGCCCAGGAGTTTTAGGTTGTGGTGAGCTATGATCATGCCACTGCATTCTATCTGGGGTGACAGAACAAGACCCTGTCTCATGAAAAAAAAAGAAAATTAAAAAAAAAATCTAGTTTCTGCCTCCAGGGAATCATATAAATTGATAATGTGTAGCCTGACCTGGTACCTGGCTCTTTCTACTTAAATTCCAGTACTCATTGTCCTCTGTCAAAAGACTAAGGCTCAATTTTAATTTCACATCTTCCGTGAATCCTGCGCCTGCACCACTGGTTTTCATTGATTTTCTTCTCCGTACTGCTCTAGTCGGGAGAACTGGGTTTTTTCCTTCGACAGTTTTGTTTCCTTAGGCAATTCGTGTTGGACTTAACATCTCCATTTGAAAATGAGGCAGTTGTGGCACTAGGGCCCTTCCATCTTCAGAATTCTGTGGTTCTATGATTGTGTGCAATTGTGGGGGAAGGCAGTGGTGGCTAATGTAAAACAGCAATTATATAGTGAATCTAATGCTTTTTGTTTTTTTAACTTATGAGTGACATCCTCATGAGAGTGGATAGGACATCATAAAATTATTGATGGGCCCATTAATATGCTCAGGTAAGTGAAGGCAGGCAACCCCAGGTGGCTGCAGTTGAAGCAGGATAAGGTAACAGCATTAAACTTTCTAGCAGGATTGTCCTCATATAGAAATCGTTCTAAGGTCATTGACATTTAGAGTAATCGTGTGCCTTAATCTATAAATTTATGAATGTCATTTATGTTAAATAAATTTCTAGAGTAATAGTTTGCTTTGGATCTTAAAACATAACTTTCTGATTAGAAAAGTGATATACGAACATTGTTTTGTTAGTCATTGATACTTTGAATTTAAAAACAGAGGCCTACTTGAGCTAGATGACTAAAGGTGTGTGTGTGCATATGTGAGGGATTGTAGAAAGAATACAGCAGGCAGTCTCACGGGCATCCAAGAACAGGGACAGGGCACACAGGGATTGGGATGAGAAGGTCAGTAGCTCAGGCTACCACTACCATTTCTCATGGGCCATGTTCTCTATCATTACTTCTCTCTGAGTCTAAGCTACTCTTATACTTCTCTTTGAAACCAGTTCTCTCTTACTACTGATGGTTTCTTTGCTCCCCTGTGACTTGAGCTTGGGTTTCACTTTAGTTTGCTATGGCACCAACTCCAGCCCCAACTCTACACAACTTCTCAGAAAAGTGCTCTCCAGCATCTTACTGATTACTGTTACGGATCTTATTGGCTGCAGGAGAAGACATGACTCAAATGAACTAAAGTGAAACAGGGACTTTATCAGCTCGTATGTATCATCGGGAATGTCTCTGGCGTGACTGATCCAGTCATACACAGAGAGTGTGCCAATGCTGGCTCTGTGGCTTGGCTGCATGTCCATTTGTGTTGTCCTCATGATTCCCGACAGCAGAAGGGCTCTCTTTATGCAGCAGTGGAAGAACGCGGCTGGCATGTCTACTGGCAGCTCAGGGTGACATCATCACAGCTTTTGAGCCTAGAGGAGATACAGCTTTTCCTAACTCTGCTTCAGTGTATAGACTCTAAAAGGGACTCTGCCTGGCATGGGTTTAATGGCCACTCTTTGCATCAGTGACTGTGGTTGATCGTGATTGATCATGTTCCCTTTCCTGGCTTTGGCTTTATGTTGTGGCTTATGATCCCACCAGAATCACATGGTTTTCTAATGGGGAAGGGGCTGCTTCCCAGAAGGGAGTGGGGCAGTGGTGTGGAAGAAAAGAAGAATGTTTAAAACACAGGAGTCTACCACAGTGTCTGTGCCTCTTAGTTCAATTTCTTGAGAGAATCTGCTGTGTTCACCCCAGCCTTTGGCTTGGTTTCTCCTGGATCATTTGTCTACTTGCGACCCAGTCACATGTGTGGCTGACTCATATGGTAAGAACGCTGCAGATAGGGCTCTGCGTGGAGGATGATTCCATCAGAAATGTGGTGGGACACAATGATTGACATACCCGCCACAATTATGTAAAAATATGGGCAATCAAAAAGAATAGATCCCAGCACACCGATATAACCACAATTAATATTCTAGTTTATATACTTACATTCTTTTATCTATGTGTTAATGTGTGTCTTAAAAAATAAAATACGGTGGCACTATTTATACTATTTTGTAACACTCTCTTTACATCATTAACTATTGTACAAAATCAGTGATTTTGACTAGGGTGGGGTAATGGAAATGGTGCTAAGTGGTTGGCTTTAGAGTATATTTAGAAGCTAGAACTAACAGGATTTGCAAATGGATTGGATATAAGATGTGAGAAAAAGCAATTATCAAAATTATTAGATATTGTTGCCTATTTGTGGGGATATATGATGTGGAGGTTGAAGTTAGAAATTTTTTAGACTAAAAACTAGGTAGACTGAGCAACTTTTGCTTTTCTGGTTAAGCACTATGGGGATTCCAAAATAATTTTATGAAAATCCATGTTCCCAGAGAACTTAAAAATCTTCCCAGAAGCGAAATAAATACAAATGAAATGATGAAATATGTGGTGATAAAAATGAATCACAAACCACAGTATGGTTGAATCTCACAAATACAAGGCTGAGCAAAAGATGCCAGACACAAAACAAGATGTATTATATATTATTTCATTTATGTGAATTTCCAGAACAGACAAAACTAATTCATGGTATTAAAAATTAGGATAATTAAGTTACCTTTGGGATGGAGGTAGGGAGCTTGGGAAGGGTTTCGGGAGTGCTAGTTCTAGTTTGTCTCTTGACCTAGGTGGTGGTTACGTGAGTGTATTCACTTTATTGATAATTCATTGGGCTTATGATTGTGTACTTTTCTATATATGTGCTATATTTCAAACAAAAAGGTTAAAAACATTCAAGTTCTACACTGTGGATTCCTGATTCCAAGTGCAAGAAAAGTATGTCTGGAGAGGGAGAACCCAGTCTAGGCTTGAGCAGGAGGAGCAAGGACAAGGTCCTAGAGGTTAGGGGTGGAGAAGACATTCCCAATGGGAGGACATGCCCAATGCAGGCACCGTGTGAAGTAAGAAAGCACAGGGCCAGTTTGGGGTAGAGTGAACAGAGTGGTTTGACGAAGTAAAAGATGAATAAGGAGATGTGTAAGGTGGGAGCTGAGGCTGGGAGGTAATTCAGGAGAGACCAGGGGTTGGGGGTCGTGAGGTGAGTGTCAGGCTAAACAGCTTAGGGTTTTTTCTTTTGGATGATGCAAGATCACTGAAGCTTTGGCAGTACTTTAGGATGTTGAAGAGGAGGGCCCTAGATAGCACGGAGTGGCAGGCATGGACAGAATTGTCACAGTGGGTCTGGAGAGGAGTGGATGGAGGACTACACTGAGAGACTCCCCGAGATATGTCTGGTGTTGTTGATCTTGGCTAGTGTTCTGGCTCCATTTCCTGCTAGCCCTAGTGTAGATTGTTTGGTTTGCATCCTTTTCTAAGTGGGCCTCAGGGGCATCGGGCTCAGGCTTGGTGTTCAGGGACAGCTCTGTAAATTGTACCCCCAAGGACTCCCCCATGATTTGATCCTTCTCTGGAAGTGTGTGCTCTCACCTGAGCCAATCCCGCACTGCTGCACCCCAGTGGGGTCCAGATGTGGGATCCAAACATGGGACCCTTCTATAGTATTGCTCCCTGCAGCCCTGACAGTGTAGTCTGTTTGTGGCAGCAGAAGTTCCTGTTCAGCAGCGCTCAAGCCCCTGGTGCCCTGCGGGCAGGATATGCTGGGGGCCGGCCCTGTCTGCCTCATTTAGGCTAATGTGAGTGTTTCTGAATCCCCTCGCTCTCCCCTCCCGCCAAGCTTACTGACCCCTCTGTAGAGTGCAAAGGGTGGAGGATAGAGGATGGCTTTTTCATTTCTAGAAGTCTTGGGCAAGCAAAATTCCCATATGGAGAAGCGTCTTCCCTTTGTCTTCACACTTTGTAGCCTAGTGGATATGCTGTCCAAGAAGAGAACAATTGATTACGGCAGATCTGTGGCTCAACAAGGTGTATCCCAGAGCCAGAAGCAACAGTGCTCTTAGGGTGGGATGATCAATATCTCAGTAGGAACAGGGAAGATAAGATTTGTTCTTCGCCAAAGTGCAGAATAGCAGATCTTCTAGAAATAATGGCAACATCTGATATGGTAATTTCATATGATTTGTCTTATTTTCCATTTTGTGTTTCTTCACCAGGCTGTGAGAAAGACGAGGAAAAGAGCATGATCCCTGCTTGTGATGTGAGGATTCATGTCAGATATGCAGAAAGGTGAGGCAATTTGTCCAGTCTTGAGGGTGGTAAAGGCAGAGTTGGGACTGGAACCCAGGTCTTTTGGCCCCAAGGCCAGGGTTTTCTCTTTGCACCAGCTGTACTGCCCCTTGGCAGTATTCTACTGTCCTGCAGTAACCCTAGAGGAAGTTTAGTCCTTGGACGCTTGGCCTGCCAATCTCTGAAAAAATATAATGAGGGTGGTGGTGCATGTTGGATTGAGGGGACAGACAAGGGGTAAATGAGAGAAGCAGGATGACAGTTGCCCATCAGGTGAGCACAGTGTTCCTTTTCCCACTTGCCCTGGAATTAAGAGACAATCACGACTGGGCTGAGCAGGAGACTGGAGAAGGCGTAGGGAAGATGGCAGCAGGAGAAGGGAACAAAGCACTGTCCAGCAGCTTAGTTAAAAGTCTTCCCTCTCTCTCCCTAGCTGGGCTAGACTGTGTAGACAGTATGAGAGGACCCAGCTGGTCAGTGGATAGCCCTGCTAACCTGAAGTCTACTTCCCCATCCACTCAGGGTTAGAGCCAGAGGATGTGCAGTCCTCTTGGTGCTGGAATGGGTGCCATATTGTGTAACTTCCTGAGCAGCATAAAGCATCCAACAGATACCTTCCAGCTGTCAACAACACGTGCATGCAAGAGGTCACAGTTAGAGCAAAAATCCAGATGAGTAGGGAAGGGTTCATTCCACCTGTTAAACACTGGTAGTCTCCTATGGAGCTCACTGTGGCTTTTTGATCAAGATGATTACTGTGGAAGATTCTAGGTGGCAGTAAAGCCCAGGCAAGCAGACCTGGCTGTAGAAGTGGAGTAAGGGGATCCCAGCTGAGATGGGTGCAGAGCAACTGCTCAGCATTTGGGGATGCCTGGAGAGCAGCAGTCTCTGTTATAATCTAAGGCATGTGTATTTGCCTTCATGAAACTTCTTGATATTTCTGATATAAGGGAGTGATTTTCCGCTGGGTACAGTGGCAACTCCAGAAAAGATGTATTAACGCAGTCCTTGGGAATTTTGCAGTCCTTTTCCTTTAATAGTTTATTCTTCTGTTTTTCCTTAGACCTCTTAGTCACTAGTAAGCATGTGGCCCTTCTTTCCAGAGTCCAGGCCAACCCCTCCTTGCTATCTGAGCCCATTGGACCTTGTCCCTGGAATCTATCCATTTTCCTGGCATTTGGTTTGCTTTCCAGACTAATGACCCAGGACAAATATCCTAGGAAAAAACTTTTCTGTCCCTTAATTTTCCCTCTATTTCTATGATTTCCCTGAAATCAGATTTCTTTACATCTCTTTAAGACCAAAAGCTGTTCAAGGGCAGGTTCTTTTTTACCATCTCCACAGACTTGCATCAGTTGTAGACCCTGCAACAGAGTTGGCACTCAGTAAGTGCTTGCTAGCGTGCATGTCCCCTCACCCCACATCACTGCAATCAAACCATGTATATATATATATATTTTTTTTGTTTTGTTTTGTTTTGTTTTGTTTTGTTTGTTTTCCTTTTAGGATAATTTTAATTTCTTTTATGGAAAAGAAATGTTTGTTCATTGTAAAAAATCCAGAAAATATAGGCAATCAAGAAGAAAATAAAGATCCCCTGGAGTTCTACCATCAACTAATGATGACTATTAACAATTTGGCACATTCCCTTTCAATCTTCTTTGCATATATATATGTTCATATTTTTAATTATCTTTTTAAGTATAAATTTTGACATGTACCAAAAAATGTATGTAACATCTAAAATATAAAGCTTAACAGTATGTTGGACAATACTGAGCCTACCATGGAGCCCACCACCCAAATCCAAAATTGATAGTTACTGAGATGAGTTCCTCCCTTGGTTTATCCCCTGCCTTCCTATCCCAGAGGTCACCCTGTTCTGAATTTTGTGTTTATCATTCCCTTCTTTTTAAAAATAATAATTTAATTACATGTTTGCAATGCCTAACCAATATAGTATTTAGTTTTGTTTGTTTTTAAACTTACATTTTAAAAATCTTGCTGTGTGTGGTCCTTTGGGGATTGCCTTTTTTGGTAACATTTTGAAGATTCATCCTCACCGCTGGTTGAGCTGTAGTTCATTCATTTCGTGATTGTATAATATTCCATTCTATGACCATAACACTATTTATTCACCTATCTTTGGACATCCCCCACCCCGTTTTTTCCTCCTCACTCCCTCCATTCCTCCCTCCACTTCCTCCCTCATGTGAACATTCTTTTCTGTCTTCTGGGGCAGATGTGCAAGTTTCTCTACCTAGCAGTAGAATTATTGGATCACAGAGCATATGAATGTTCACTTTTACACGGTAATGACTAATTATTTTCCAAAGCAATTATATAAGGTTACACTCCCACTTAGTAATGTAAAAGAATTTCTGTGGATCCACATCCTTCTAAACACTTGTTATTGTCATATTTCTATTTCACGCTGTGTGTTCGTATTTTTCTGGTGAATGGCCATGGGGTTTTGGACACTGGGTGCTCTCCTAAGCATTGTCTCCCTCTGTTCCATTAGAGGAACTGAGCCAGCCCACCAGGACCTTGAGAAATCAGACTGCAGTGGTGACTGAATTTATCTTGCTGGGATTTGCCCTCAGCAGGGAGGTGGAGTTGCTGCTCCTGGTGCTCCTGCTGCCCACGTTCCTGCTGACTCTGCTGGGGAACCTGCTCATCATCTCCATTGTGCTGTCCTACTCCCATCTCCACACCCCCATGTACTTCTTCCTGTGCAACCTCTCTGTCCTGGACATCCTCTTCACCTCGGTCATTTCTCCCAAAGTGTTGGCCAACTTAGGATCAGGGGATAAAACCATCTCCTTTCCCAGGTGTATCACCCAGTGCTATTTCTACTTCTTCCTGGGCACGGTTGAGTTTCTCCTGCTAACAGTCATGTCCTATGATCGCTATGCCGCCATCTGCTACCCACTGCGCTACACTGCCATTATGAGACCTTCTGTTTGCATCGGGACTGTTGTGTTCTCTTGGGTGGGAGGCTTCCTCTCTGTGCTCTTTCCAACCATCCTCATCTCCCGGCTGGCCTTCTGTGCCTCCAATGTCATCAACCACTTCTTCTGTGACAGTGGGCCCTTGCTGGCCCTGGCCTGTGCAGACACCACTGCCATCGAGCTGATGGATTTTATGCTTTCGTCCATGGTTATCCTCTGCTGCCTAGTCCTTGTGGCCTATTCCTACGTGTACATCATCTTGACAATAGTGCTCATTCCTTCTGCAAGTGAAAGGAAGAAGGCCTTTAACACCTGTGCTTCCCACCTGACCATCGTCATCATTTCTAGTGGCATCACTGTCTTCATCTATGTGACTCCCTCCCAGAAAGAATATCTGGAGATCAACAAGATCCCTTCAGTGCTGAGCAGTGTGGTGACTCCATTCCTCAACCCCTTTGTATACACTCTGAGGAATGACACAGTGCTAGGGGTCCTCAGGGATGTGAGGGTCAGGGTTGAAGGAGTTTTAGAAAAGAGGATGAGGACGGCACTTAGGAGCAGATTGTCCTCCAACAAAGAGCACTAACGAAGGGCTTCCTCTTTGCCACCACGTATCTGTTATAGAAAGCCCTGGTATTAGAAAGAGAGAAGCTGCCTTAGCAAGAGAGAGAGCTACCTAGAGAATCCTGAATAGTCATAGTGAAAATAAGGCTGAGCTTGGAGACAAGGACTCAGACTTTGGCCTTGGTTCTCATTTCAAATCTGTGGCCACAGCTGTGTCACAAGACACTCTGACCCTCAGTGTTGTCATCTGAAGTGTGACAGGACTTGACTTGATCTCTAAGTCTTTTCCGCACTGAATATTGTAAGAATTGCAGAAGGGCTACGCAGCCTGTGTCCTATTAGAAGTCCTAACATGTTTGGCCCCATTTCCTTATGGATCCTGGTCACAACTGTTCTATCAGGCTGGCACAAATTCCTTCCTGACCCCTTCTGCATGGACCTTCTTTAATTCCATCCTCTCTAGGAATCTTTCTATGAATAACCTTCATTATTCTCCAGTTCACTATCATATCCTGTATTGTTTTTCCTAGTGGACATTTGCGATGATTGTTGTGGGTGTATATAGTCTGTGTTATTTAATAATATTGCTTTCTATAGTAGAACATGTTCATAATATCAAACATGCTCACATCCTTATGTAAGACATGGCCCTGTTTCCCTAGCCTCCAATGATTGACCCAGGGATGGATGATCTGATTGGAGGCACAATCCATCACCTAGCCAGTGGCCTATGACCCATGTGGCTTGGCTTGAACAGATAAACTGTGCAAAAAAATATCTCTTTTTAAAGAATTTGAACCAACAGACACAAAGATAATACCAGACAATGGCGATGCTCAAATAGGCTTGGCAACTGGAGTGGCCATTTTGGGAGCCAGGCACAAGCAGGTGAGCAATCAGAAGAAACCAGTCTTCCCATCGGAGAGAATGGAGTTGATGAATAGAGAAAAATAGAGAAGAGACAGCTGAGAGCCCTCTCAGCTGTAGGGACCCAGAGTGAAGGACCTTCCTCTCTAATGACTTTCCAGGCCAGGGAACTGGTGGAGTTTTAATTCCTCTTCCTGGATTTGATGAGTTTTGCCTGAACCTGTAAATCAAATCCCTTTTTATTGAGCTATCTTGAGAAGGTCTTAGTTTCTTGCAACAAAATAGCAACTTGACCACAAAATTCTTTCTCTTTCCATCAAGCGTAACCCCTTCCCCTTTCTGGCTCCCTAGGGCTGGAAAGAATCCGTTTTTAATCAAACTCAGTTTGAATCCTTGATGCCCAAACACTGCCTGGGGCTTAGTTGGCACCCTCTAGGCCTATGGTTCAGCTCAGTGCAGACCAGATTTTCAATATCATCAGAGCCTCTGAGGCCTAATTTCCCATCCCTCTTGGCCTCCAGTGCTGCAGCACTTACTTTGCCTGAATTAAGCCCCGTGCTCCGGTGTGGAACTGCTCAGAACACATGCACATCCAAGGGAATGTTGTAAAGTTCTGTGGAGACAAACGAAGACACTCAAATGAGAGCAGCTGTTTATTTAAAACCGGCTGTACCAGGGGAGTCAGCCACCATCACTTGCATTGGGCAGAGACTCAAAAGCAGACAGGGAAGTGGAAAAGCTTCATGGTGGAAAAAGGGGAAGGCTCAGGTATGCCCTGGCTGGAGGTTTTTGGCGTGGGGAAGCTGGGGGTGGGCAAGCTGGAAGTGGGACATCTTATGTGATTGGTTTGAGGGGCATGCTTGGCTTTCTCTGATTGGTCCTGAGTTGGAAAGAGGTTGGGAAGGGGATGGGGGAGCAAAATACAGGGAGGTTGGCAGTCATGACCAAGTCCTGGCGGTTCTGGGCCAACTGCTTCAGAGGTTTGGTTGTGGTTTGGCTTTCCTGGCTGGTTGCTTCAGAATTTGTGAGTCAGAGTTCTACTGTCACATATGGTCTGGCTATTGTCCATTTCTGTATGTAGTCTCTCAGTTCTAACAACAATGAATGTTCTTATAACATTTATAAGTCTAAACCGACAGATAATCCTCCCAAAGCAGACAAGCAGGTCCCTTGAGAACAGGTGATGCAAGGTAAACTTGGGTAAGCAGGGTTTGTTGGGGGTTTTGAAGGCCAGGCGTGGGCGCTGTGGAAACTGAGGAGGTCTTGCATGTGCCAAAGACCCTTTTCTTGGAGGGAAATCCAAGCCCCAAGATTTAGACTCTTTCACTGGCAGGGCTTGCCAGTCACAGAGGCAGCTCACTGTTGCAGTACCTCTGGTACAGCACCTCGGGTACAGCAGGAAAGGCTGTGAGATTAAAGAAGACTTCTACCAACTGAAGGAGCAGGCGTCTGCAGTCAGATTAGTGGAGGGGAAGAAGCAAGGCCTTTATGTTTCCCTTTGTAGGGCCCTGTAGTAGCCTCAGAACCCATGTTCCCTCTACCAGAAATGTTTCGTTGAAAACATTTGGAGATTCATAGATGTTCTCAGAAGTCTTTAATCCACTGATCAAAAGTTTCTGGGTTTGGATTTAAAAGCAGTAACATATTTCCAAGTTTCCACCGGGAACTTTTAGCCTAACAGTTTCATTTTCAGCCCACAGCAAACACTTCCTTCTTCTAGGCTTTTTCCTGCTTCGTGAGGTTGGTGTGTTGTCCTCTCCAAGAGACAGCAAATCTTCTTGAGGGCAGAAGACTGGGTGTTGTTAATTTTGGGGTCCCCTACTCTTTTTCTCCCAGGAACCTGTATCTATATTTTTCATGCTAGATATGCTTAATAAATATTTACTAAATAAAGTGAAAACATGTTCAGTTTAGCAAGAGTCCTTTTTTAAAGTGTAAATTTTGGCTTCATTTGGTTGGGCCATTCACATTTAAATAAAGCAGTCCAGCCCCTCAGAAAGGAGGTTTGAAAGGAAATGGAGCAGGGATGCTCTGGGAGGCTCCCTGAGGGCAGCGAGCTTCAGGAAATGGTGGTGGGTTTAGATTTGGGGGTGGGGGCAAAACAACAACAAAGGTCTGTACTTGCTCCTGTGTATTCTAGTTCCAAGACTGAGTGGGAAGTAGCTTCCCTTAGAAGCTCCCTTAGAAGACAGAGCCTTAAAGATGGCCAGTTGTCCAGTCCTATGAAGCCTGGGGTTTGAGGAAGCATGTCAAAGTGGACCCCGGCAGACCTCTGTGGTCTGTGACATGATTTTCTTTCCCTTATGTATCTGTGGCCTTCACAGCCCCATCTGCCTGTGGCCTGTGTTTACCCTCCCACTAGGACCTGGTGACCAGGTGGGATGGGGGGTCCCCGGTCTCCAAAGGTGTATGAGGTGGTCTGGCACTCTGCAGCTGTTGGAAAATATAATTAAAAGCAAAAGCTCCTCCCAGCCCAGAAAACTGCTCCACGAAGGTAGAAGAGAAAGAAAACAGTTTTATTATTGAATAAGCATTAAACCAGAATGTGATACCCATGACAGGCAATCTGTTAAAAAGATTGCAAAGACAGAAAATAATGTCACCCTTTTATACATCCAGACAGACAAAACATTTTCTCAAGATAAACATCACCTAGTTCTCAAGTAGAAGGACTTGACTGAACCGTTGGTCACACATAGTTCATGCTCAATTCACTTGGAAATTGGGGTGACTATCTTTCTTAGCTAATTGGCTTTATCAAAGGAAAAAAAACTTTATAAACCTCTATAACAGGAGGTAGTTTGGGAGCAAGGTGTCCACTGAAGTTAGGTCCCTACTCTCCTACAGGAATTGGGTAATAGAGGCACCATCTTCCTTGATGATACATTTCAAAGAGATGGTTCCCAGGTCCTTAAGAAAGACCATCCTGGGTTGTAAAACTGATCAGAAGATTAGTTAATATTTAAAAAGATTTATATACATTTCAAAGAGACAGAAAGAACTCATATGTTTTCTAAAGTAAACATCTAAGAAAAGGGAAGGGGGAGAAGTTTTTTCCCTTATTTTCAACAGAGAGAATTAAGCTTCTTATTCTTAATGTGCATTTGCCATTACACAGCCCTCAGCCATCTTGCCGATGCTCTGCTTCCGCTTGCTTTGTCAGTTTAGGTGTATGTTTGTGCCATACCCCTGCGAAGCAAGGTGAGCAGACCTGCTGATTCCTGTCCAAGAGGCTCATTCCTGAAACTGACATCATGGACGTAAACCAAAGTTAAGATCAACTTTGGAGAACTTCTTAAATTTTTAGTTATAAAAACACACATTCATTATAAAATTTCAGCCAGTACAGAAGTGTATAAGGTAAAACATGAAAGTCCTGCTAGCCAGTTCCATTCTATAGCAGCAAACATTGTTAGTTAAATATATTTTGTGCTTATAGAACATATACATATTTATTCATACTCACACATATAGTTTTGATTTTACAAAAATGGGATGGTGTTATATGATTTGTCTGTAACTTGATTTTTAAAATATCTTTCCATGTCAATACATATAAAACTACATAGTTCATTTTTAGATGTCACTTTTATGGACACTGAGATTTCTAGTATTTTCTTGTTGGTACTAAAATGTATTGGCATAAATTCCTACTATTACGACTCATAACTCATAGTGTGTGACCATTTTAAATTTCAGTAATTATTCTGGTAAGTTCTACCAAATTGTTTCCAAAAATGTGGTAATACTTTCTTCTTCCGCCAACATTGCACCAAAATGTCCATCTTCTTTATTGTTGCTATTACCAGATATTGTCAGTCTTTAAAATTTTTGTCAATCCGCATGTGAAAAATAGTGTCATTGCTGTTTTGTATTTCTTCTACTACTAGTGAGGTTGAGTGTCTTCTCAAATGTTCATTGATCATTTGTGTTAATATATCTTCTGTGAATTACTTATTCTTATTTTTTGTCATGTACGCAAAAAATATTTTTCTGCTGGATTGCTTTTCCTTTCCTGGTCACTTGCTATAAACTATTTTCCTTGCTTATCAAAAGTCTGAATATTTGCATACCCTTCAATCCTGCAGTCTTACATCCAGAAAGGAAATTGATGGTCCAATGGGCAAGTATGTATGCACAAGGTACTTACTATGCATTGTTTATAATAGAAAAATAGAAGCAACTTTAAAATCCAAAAATAGAGAAGTGGGTAAATAAATTATGGTAAATCAACACAATGGAAGACAATGCAACAATTAAGAATAATGATACATTTCTATAGATTCTATATTTATTGATGTAGAAAGAGATTTATAACAATAAAGTTAAAAATTTCCATAAAGCACTATTAGTATGCTCTCATTCTTATAAATATATATTTTTATATATAATAACATATGTAGAGTTAGAAGGAATATAATCCAGTGTATTTAATGTGGTTATTTCTGGATAGTATAATTATGAATGGTTTTTTAAAAGTCCTTTTATTTTTTTCTTATTTTTATACAATGATAACTTTTTGCCTACATAAAAAAGGAAAAATATTCTCAGAATTGAACTTGGTGCTCAGATCAGGGTACAGTGGAGCCATTGAGTCCCCTGATCAATACAGGGAATGAGACCTAACAGTGCATTAGTTTTTTGGGCAGTTTTATTCCTTAACTGACACAAATTGAGCTTCCAGCCCTCTAAAACCTAAACCTTCACATTGCTTCAATGTTTTCATATGAACTGCCCTTGCTTTACAAGTTTGGGTCATTTTCTCTCTCTCTTTTTTTGGAGACAAGGTCTTGCTCAGGCTGGAGTGCAGTGGCTATTCGCAGGTGTGATCACAGCAGCCTCCTGTACAGAACTCTTGGGCTCAAGGGATTCTCCTGGCTCAGCCTCCTGAGTAGCTGGGACTACAGTCCTGAGCCACTGCACCCAGTAAGGTTCATTTTTAATGTGAGAGATATGACATTTATCTCTGCCCATAGTTTGATGACATCAGAAAAAAATGTGTACAGCTGCTTTCTGTTTAGTGTAGGCTCTCTCTTCCTCAGCATGATCCTTTGAGATAAAATTGGAACTTCATGTTTGATATGGTCTTGTCCCTTTCAAGCCTTTTAGGCAATTTTCCTTAAGACATTTTGCAATATGACTTTCTGAAATCTATAAAAATTGTGTCTGACCATTTTTCTTCAAGATTCTAATAAGTGAAATTTGTCAATAGGGCAAACATTTACCAGGTGCTCTGAGTCTAGTAGAAGGAGACTTAGGTTGGTGTCTTGATGCGTGCAGACCTCTGACACTACTGTAACTGGCCTGTGATCAGTTTTGCAATCTGAATTAAGAAAGCATCATCCATGTCCTCTTAACATCTGTTCCTGTTTCTTCTTTTATCCCCATCCAAATACTTCTACTTTCAGTTTTGTGGTTCATGCTAATGTTGAGTCCCTTTAATTAGATCTGCTTTCTCTGAACAACACTATCTTTCCACAGTCATCCCCAGTCATGAAATCCATGTGATTGATCTGTTTATCTAAAATTCAAGTTCCTCTCCCACTCTGGTCTTCTGCAATACAGCACTTCCCAGACTTTAGGATTTTACTAATATTAATTAAAAATACAGGAAAAAAAATCCCTGACGTTGATATGTTTGGCAACAAAAAATGACATTTCCTTCCATCCCCCCCCAAATGATCAATAGATTATCAGAATCTTTTCATGAAAGAATAGTTTAATGCTGAGAAGGTTAGAAAAGACATAATTTCAGAATTTGAAAATATTGAAAAAAGTATTATTTCATTATAGACCAGAAATACTTTGTCCTGAACCAGCTCCAGTCTGCAGACCTGTGTAGGAAACTACTGCTATTAATATAACACATGGTTTTGCAGTTGTATTTGGCACAATTTTCTCTTTCCTTGAAAATTTTAGAAAGTACATGATGCCCAGTTTTTGCGTTAGTTACCTCATAATTTATCAGAAGCCTATAAATCTTCTATCATAAGTCATGAGCCTTCCCAAAAATCCTGTTCCTGGACACTGTATATGTTGTCAGCTGTTTGGCCACATGCTCTCCTTTTTTCCAAAGTCAGACTCTTCAAACTGAGGAGATGAAAATCTCATCTGCAGCCCCACCCTGTGTCCTTCAGAGTCTTCTTCAGCCGCTAGCATGTCCCAGGTTTCTTCTGAGTGTGTAATTTGTTCTCATATGTGTCAACTAAAATATGGGGTTGCTGGATCATCACAAACTCTACCTCAGGCCGCAGAACACACTCTAGGAAGAAGGGGAACCAACCATTAGCAAGGCGAGGCCTGAGGACCTCCCAGCCCTTTAGCAGGATCACCAACCAAAGGCATGGGTTTTCCTGGGTTGGGAGAAGGACTCTGTGCGTCTATTGGCATCCAGGAATCTCTCTTAGTATTCTGCCTAGGCTGTGACTATTTTTCCTCCTCAACTCTAATGAAGAGTGATCTTTAGTAGGATGGTGACAAAGACCTTTCTGGCATAATAATGCTGAACTTACGCTATGAAAAACAGTCAGTATTAGTAAGAGGAGAGATGGTTTATCTTGAGATATTCCCAGGATGGGGTTGGGAGTGACCCTTAAAATTTCACCTTTTTCTTGCTTCTGTAAGACAGATCGGGACGCTGAGTAAGGACAGAACAGAGAGGGAGACCAGAAAGGATCCTCCAGGCCCCATCCAAGGAGGCGGCCATATGAATTGAAAGGTTGTGCGATAAGAAGCATAATGTTTTGCACCATTCATTGGATGTTGTTTGTTTGTTATCAGCTAATAGTGGAATTATTTTCTATCTGACTGTGAGCTGTACCTGCAATTGTGGGCTTACAGGGTGATGTGTCAGAGTAAAGAGAAATATTCACCAAGATTTCACCAACCTTTGGTAATGAAACCAGACTGCCTTTTTATCACACGTATTTTGGTGTCTATCCGGAGAGGAAAGTTAAATTTAGCGCATTTCCTGTTAGTCACTAAACAGTGCAGCACCTCTTGGGCCTTAAGCTGAGTCACAGTCCTGTATGTCTATCTGTGGAATCTCTCCTTTTAAATTGCTAGGCTTTTGAGGAGCCCAAGTTTATGGCTTGAATTGTCACCATAAGTCCTTAGAGCTCACCAGGAATGGTGCCAACTAGATGGTATGTTCATTGTTATTTCTTAGTCCCAGCCTTGGGAATGTTAGGAACGCCCCCTTCAGATGCAGTGTGTGCATGTGCTTGTGCATACTGGAATGTGTGTGCTGGCATGTGTCCATCCACATGGGCCTGGTAGTACAAACAAGGCACTCTGGGTGACCTTTCTCAGACTCTTTTTGCACTTGCTCCTGAGGAATGCATTTGCCTCATGTTGAGTTTGGGAAAATAAGGCCAAGATGTCGTGCAGCCTTCCGGAGAAGTGATTTTGGAGCAAGCAGGATGAACTGTTGGGGGCATGGGCCCTACTCCACATAGGCCTTCTGGGTCAAGTGTCAGAGACACGGAGTCCCTTAGACCAGTACCTGCAGACATGGGGCATCAGAATCTCCTAGGAATGTGTTTAAATGAAGATTTCCTGGTTAGAGTCCATCCATATTTACTGAATCACACTCTGGGGAATACAGCATAGGGAATCCATATTTAAAAAAAATACCTCTAAGTTGTTTTGTTACATGAGGAGGTTTGGTATCCACTGCCTCACTCAGCTCATTCAAGAGGGTGGTAGTGTCACTCAACGTCCACATTAAGTTTTTTAGATTTTACCTCCTAAACATCTCTTGCATCTTTCTCCTCTCTGTGTCAACTAGCCACTAGCCAAGTCCAAACTCCCAGCATCTCTGGCATGAACCACTATTGCAGCCTCAAAGTTCTCCTGCGGGTAGGGACTCATCCCCCTGCAGTCTGTACTCCACAGCGCAGCCAGAGGGCCTGTTCCAATCTCAGTCTGATTCTATCACACTCCCCCGCCCCCCGACCCTCACTTCTTTCTTTCCATTGCTTTTTAGGGTGAACACAACATTCTTCATGTGGCCAGAGGATCTGCTGAGCTGGTCCCTACTGACCTCCACAGACTCATCTCCCAGCCACCCTCTCTACCCTTCTCTCCAAAGACACTCCTTCCTCCCCTTCCCCGGCCCTGCCTTCAGGGTCAGCTGTCATCACTTGTGCAGGAGACTTTCCCAACTCTCACGGGAGGCATGTCTCTCCAAGTAGACTTTAATTTCCCATAAAGGCAGGGACTATGTGTTTCTTCACTATTGTAGCCCTAGTGCTTGGCATGTAGTAGGCTCTAAATGTCTGCCCTCCCATTCATACAGCAGTCTTCAGAGGAGACACAGGTCCTAGGATGGATCAGACCTTTGTAATTATACCCAGGAGGAGTCCCGTTCATCTGTCTGTCCATTCATTCACTCATTCATCCCATGGGACATTTGGAGTATTATGTGCCATTTAGAGCTATGGAATTCTGGGCCAAGCTGGACTCAGCCAGCACAGAGCAGGCAGTGTCGGTGATGCTTTGAACACTTTTATGAGCACTTAGCATATCTCACTTCCTTTGACTTTATCAAAACAAACATTCATTGGACGTGAACTATGCATCAGACATGCCCTTTGTCCTTACGTGGCTAATGGTCTGGGGAGGAAAGAGATATTAAACAGAGCCACAAGTTTATGAGCTTTACAAAAGGGGCAGCTGAGCACACCGTGGAGACACAGAACAGGGAGTCCAATTCCAGTTGGGGAGTCAGGGAAAGCCTTCCCGCACAAGGAAAGTTTGAGCTGGGATCCAGAGGATGAGCAGGAGTTCGGAGGGCAGGCTGTAGGAAGCAGTACATGCGCAGGCCCACCTACACTTAGAAAGATAGGGTATTTAATGGGCAGCAGGGAACACCCAGTTCTGCCCAATTCTTCTGTGAACTGGGGCTTTCCCCATCACTCTGGATCTGGGCTCCTCATCTGTCCAGAGCAGGTTGGTTGAGAGCGCCTGTGCTGACCTGGACTCTGGGCTGGGTCTGGAGGGCAAATACCACACTGATAGGAAAGGGAGTGGTGGGTAAGCAGGCGCCTCTCAGGATGCCCATCTCTGACTCAGGCATCACATGGCTGTTGTGAATTCAGTGCTATCCGGCACTCTGCTCAGAGCAATATTAAACATCATCACTGTTGGTGGTTTTTACTCATTTCTTTATTAATATAGAAAAGGAGTCCAAGGCAGCTGGACCAGTAGTACAAAGCACCAGGAGTTAATGCTATTCTGGTGAAAGAGTTGGCTTTACAAAAGTGAAGGAGCAGGCAGGAGCTGCCCTGGTTCTGGGGCCAGGCCCAGCCCACTGCCCCTAACCTCAGAGCAGCACCTGGAGCCTGCCCCTGGGAGACAGCTGACACATAGGTCAGGGTTGGGATAAGCTGGAGACCATGTGGACAGATGGCAAGGACAGAGGGTTAGGCAGTGGGAGCCACCCTGTGGCTGATGAGGACAGGGAACTGGATCATGGGCAGGGGCTCACGGTGGGCCTTGGCTCTAGGCCAGGTAGAAAAATGTTGCAGATACTGGTGGGCATGGAGAACCCAGACATGGCCCTGAGGTGAAGGGCCTTTCCCTCCCCTCTCCACCAGGGGCCACCTTTTCTCTATACTACATGTGGGGCTTCAGGGCCCAAGGCACAGAGGGAGGCTCAAAGGCCTCCAATTGGACGATGCGGGAAGAAAAGAAGCATTGAGTGTCCACAGGTTAGGCAGCTAGGGCTGAGACACAGGGCAGGACAACAGCACCTCTGCAAAATGGGGCTAGAACATGTGGCAGGGATGGGCTTATCCTCGGCCAGTGACCAGAACCCTCCCCACGGCAATGGTGCCTCTCTTGAACTGTAGCAAATCAAGTGTGCAATAAGCACTCGGTGTCAGCAGACCTGAGTTCTAACCTTAGCTCTGTTGGAAGTCATATCATACAGAGCTGTGTCACCATGGACCAGCCACGTCCTGTTTCCTCATCTGTCAATGAGGACTTTGGATATGACCTCTTAGGTTGTGGAAGGGACCCTGCAGGTGAAGGGAGCTCCAGCACCTGCTCTTGGTAGTTAAGTGGGAACTAGTCCCAGCCAGACCCTGGATGGAACTGGCATGGGATGGGAGTAATGGAATGATGGAGGTGGAAGATGTTCTTGCATGGGACCTACCCCCACAAACACTCTAGAGCCAGGAAAGGTGGCTGGGAACCCTCCTTTACCCAGAGAAAGAAAAGGCCACACAGGGAGGGAATGTAGCTCAGTGCAATCCTTCACAACCACTATCTAGGCAACAGTTGGCATGGAGAGAATGGGTGACACTGTGCAACCCTTTATGTTCTTCCCCAGGGTGGGGCACTCAAGGCCTCTTGTGGCTTCACCTCCAGCCCTTAGCTGGGGTCAGGGGTGCTCTTTGTCACTGTGGTCCTGTCCCAGGGACAGCCCAAGGCTCTGCCAGGCTGGCACGTGTTAGTTGGTGAGGAAAGGACAGAAGGGCAATTAAGCAGACAGGGAGGCGAGAGTGACTCTCTGGCTTTCTCCTCTTCCTCTAGAGAGAGCAGTTCAATCCACTGAGCTGCAGATCTCCTCCACCACGGCATTGAAGATGTGTGGCTGGTCAGCATAGACGTGGTGCGACGCACCCTCAATCTCCTGTGGAGAGAGGACCCGCCAGGGGTGAGACAGCCCTTCACTCACCATTTCTTTTCCCCTTACACTGCTTGCTGCCACCCACAAGCTCTTATCAGAAACAATGCTCCACCTTTCTTCGTGAATCTCGGTATCTTCCTTTGGGAGCCAATGAATCCCAATATCCCATTCTACTTCTGTGGACATTCACCGGATCTCTCCTTCCACGTTAGCACCACTGATCTGCTCATTTCATCCAAAGGCCCAGTAAACGAGGGCCCCCGGGGGGCACCCAGTGTAATTAAGCACGATCACTGGCAAATAAGGGGTGGGGAGCATAAGAAAAAAAGGCAGGCAGAATGTGGCGGGAAGGCCTCGAGGCTCTGGCCTTGGGTAGGAATTACAGAGATGCTGGAGGGCAGCTTCTGGACAAGAATCTGCCTTTCAGCTGAACCGGGCTATGAAGAATTAGGATATTACAAAGACAGTCAAACTTTCCAAACCCACTGCCTTATCTCAATCTGTCTATTTCTCTTACCCCTGACTCTCTGATCCCCCTTCTCTACCCCAAGGCTGAGAGCTGACTGATGGAGAGGCAACCAACATGTGTGGCATTCAATTCCCAGCACTTCCTCAACTCCCGCTCCTTGGCTGACCAACCTACCAGGTCTCGGACGTAGGAATCCGGCCGCTGCAACTTCACTTTTTTTCCTGTGCTGGTATCTATCCAGGTGTTGGCCCCATAGATCATGGTGATGGGCACATCCTTCCGAATCAAGTGAATACGCTCCAGCATGGGGCGCCGGGCCCAGCCGAAGGACTCCATCATGGCTTTGAATGCCGTCTCACCACTGCCAGAAGCAGAACCAGGTAAGGTGATTAACAGAGTAAACATGCGGCAGAACATGGCAACTTGTTGGTCTCTCCAGAGGCTGGGGCACTATCTCAGTCATCTTTGCATTCCTCTCAAAGCCCAGCACTGGGCTCATTAAATATTGGTAAGATTAGGAGAGAACTGTAACACCAGAGGTCTCCTACCACAGAAGGCTTAGGAGGGACACACTTGTGAAAAAGCCCAAGGCACTAAGAATCATCCAGGAATGGAATGGATTATTATTTATTCAACAAATATTTATGTGTCACACCCTGGGCTGGGTGAGGGGACATATGAACGAGACAGATGGGGTGCTGGCCCTCCTGGAGCTCCCATTTTAGGTAAGTAGGCATTAAATAGCTAATCATATGATTAATTATTTAACTTAAAATTTCCCAAGAAGGATGAAAAGGTGGTCGAGTGCTACAGGAACACAGACTGGGGACTCGGCCTGCTGGGCTGAGGGAGGGGGTCAAGGAGTCCATTTGAGGTGAACTCTGAAGGGGATGCCAGAGTAGTAAAAAGGCTTCCTAAGAAGACGCTGGTATTAACAATCAGTCTTACAAGGACCAGGGGAGCAGCAGTTTCTGTTAAGTAAAAAGCAACAAATGCTGATTTAATCTACCTTACTCTCTGGTCATTTCCTCAGGTAGGACTAATCGAGGCTGTATCATGAGGTGTCTGCAAGGCTGGGACAGGAGCCAGCTCTCTGGCTGGTCTGTAGCTTCTGTGGGAGACAGGGGAGGTTGGGGACACTGCTGCCTCCTAGGTTGGGCCTGTCTGGGGGAGTTATATCCACTTTCTCTTTTGCACCCCAGGGACGAAGGGAAGCCTGAGTTCTGCCCAGGCTACCAAAAATGGATAATTTTTCCTTAAGATACTGCAGCATGGTAGAAAAATCATGGAATTTGGAGTCAGATACACACAAATTCAAATCCTTGGCCATGTTTTCTTAGCAAGCCACGTAACCAGAATATACTTTAATTTTCTCACTTGCAAATTGGAGTATTATATCCATTTCATTAAATCATGCTTAGAAAAATGAAAATACACACAGAGCCCCTAAGTTTAGGTGAAGAGAAGTAGGTAACCCTCAAACATTTTTCCCTTTTGCCAAATTTCATGTTTTCCAAGAGAATGATAAAATTTCCTATGAGCTTCTCAGGGTTACAACTCTAAAAACGCAGGTGGTCACAAAATTGAGTGATGGTGTTGGAGATGAGAGAGCTGGTGACCACTGATGTCATCTTTGCTTCCTCCTGGACATGAATGAGTTGCAGGATTATACACTCTGTGGCTTAGATTGGGAGGCCACTGTACAGAACTAGGTCAGGGATGAGGAAAGTTCTGGGGTTGGGCCTGTGGGGCCCCGAGTGGGTACGACGCTGACACTGAGCCCATGGGGGCTGAAAAAGGAGCTGAGAGTAGGAAGCTGGGGGTACCCAGTTTGACTGTTGAGCAGAGTTTCTATACTACTGCCTAACTGGGGCCCTTCCATTAGCTAGCCCGTGCGCAATCCTGGACACACAGGTGCCACGCTGCCCCAAAGCTGTCTGGGTTTGAGACTAATGCTCAAACAGTGCTGCTGGAATGCAAATCCCACCTTCCTCATGGCTTTGGCCACAATAGGTGATTCAGACAAGGCTGGAAAGAGGTGGGGCAATGACTTTGCCTCCCTGAGATTCCTCCCAGCAGCTCGGGGTGAGGCCTTCACAGAGGTGGTTCCACTAATGCAGCCTCACGCTATCAGTCACTCACAGGGCACTGCTGTAGGGGAAGATTACCTCCCTGGCTCTGCCCTGGCCTTCAGTGTTGCCAAGACTGAAGATTGGCGGGCTGTGGGGCCTGCTGTGTAAGTGAGAAGCCACAGACAAGAACTTTGCAATGTTCCAGGGACATCTTCAAATCTCCAAAAGATACAACAGAATTTCTGTCCAATGATAAGTCATTTCAAAGTGCATGATTAATTTTAAAATGTGTGCTCCTGCACTGAGCAATTCTCTTTGTAGGAACGTGTTCTACAGATACAGTCACATGTGTGTGCAAAGGAGGAAGTGCAAGGAGGCCTTCTGAAGCAATGGCTCATGGTATCCTAGACTGGAAATTATAAGGAAATTTGGGGACTGCAGGTTTGGGACAGAAGACTTCTTTCTTTTTCTTTAAAAAAATACCATGTTTTTGTTACTTTTTCAGTTTTCAAAAAAGATCTTCTAAAATGTTTTCCAGACTTTTACCCATCAGGCCAACTGCCTATCTGTAGGGAAGAGGGAGGACCTTTCTCTAGAGATGGGCAGCATGTTTAATTAATCTATTATCTTCCATATTCCTTTGTGTCTATCCCTGGGGAACTCCCTGGAAATGATCAAGCCTATTAGTGCCTGTGTTCCCCTGAGCCAGAGCTTTGTGAAAGAAAAAATAAAACACAGAACTCCAGTAGCTAGTTTACCTCCAAACCATCCACCCCGAGCTAGCCTTGGAGCTGCCCTCACCTGGGATTCTGTGCATTGCAGTGGTAGATATACTCTGATATGGTATCATCTTCAAAGAAGTCCGCAAACTTGCGCTTGAAGTCCGGCCGGAATCGCTGCACCAGGCCAGGCCCTGGGAGGGAATAGAAAAACCCACAGTGGCCAATTTGAGTGGGGGTCAGGGGGAACAAGACTCCTGCCCGTGTATGTTTTAACAACTTTAACCAAACGGTATTTCTCCTAAGGGTTTGTTTGCTTTATACATTTAATATTACAGTGGCAGAAAGAGTATGGGAATCTACGGGGAAGACTTCAAATGGCAGTTGGTTGCCAAAGAATTTAGAGACAGTCTAACATCACTGAGGAACCAGGTTATTTTCGGCTCAATGAAGTCCCAAGATCTTTCCCTGCAAGGATCACAAGTCCTCCCCCTGAGTGCATAGTTGAGATGCTTTTCTTTCACAGCCTGTGTCCTTTTTCTCCCTGAAACCCTGTGGCCTTCTAATCTTCTGACGGTAGTGGATGAAACTAGACCACCTCCCACGAGCCCTCTCATGTTCAATCCTGTAATAGAATACATGGAGAGGTGAATTCAACAACACTGGTGTCTCAGACTCAGAGCACTCTTTTAGAACAATCTGTTCCTTTCACCTTTCTTTATGGTATATATACAAGCAAAAACAGACTGTAAAAATTGGGCCTACTGGTCAACTTCTGATGTCTCTCTTCCGGTATTCTTTGTGTAAGCAGTAAAGGGGTGAGAGCGAGGTGCAGCAAAGATCTCCATGGGTGCTGGCCCTCCCTCCTGGTAAAGTCCCTGGTGGCTGCCCGCCATAATACCTCTGATGCCCATGCAGGAACCTGGCCAGATGCACGGCCAGAAAATGAGAGTGGCTTGAGCAGGGCTTCTCCCTGGAAAAGGACTGGAGAGGCTCTGTTGGAGTCCACAGTGCTGGGAACCTGAGGTCAGCCCTCTGCTCACTTTCTGTCCTTTCCACCTGTGTCTCTTGTGAGCCTTCCTTTCTCTCAGAACTCCTGAACTCCTACCTTCTACTGAAATGCTCAATTTTTTTTTTCTTTATCTGGAGCCATTCTGTTTTAATTCAAGGGCCTAGAGAGAGAGAACTCTTCTTTCGCTATGAGTAATTAACTCATAATAATTGGCTATTGAACATTACTATGTAAACATAAGCCATCAGTATAAGATGGCGGTCACGAAGATTTTCCGTGAAGGGAATCTACTTCTCACTGCATCAGAGTTATAAGCTCCCCAGAAGGGAGGGGTGTTGGCAGTGTGAGGTCAGAAAGCCAGAGCTACTGACACTGTTCATTATGGCTGGCTCCTCCTGTCCCTACCCTTTTTCCTTCCCTTTTACCCCCAGAATTTGCTGAAGGCTACTAAGTGCTAGGTGAAACAGAGCAGGTGAAGATGTGGTGCTTGCCTGGAGCAGGGCATGATTCAGAGGGGCTTCCCTGCCATGGTGGGCTATGTTGGAGGCTCTGGTCCTGCTCCTGCCTGCTGCAGGTGCTGGGTGACCCACGAGGATGGGATCCAGTGGTGGTTACTGTGCCTGAATCACCAACAGGTTGTCATAAAGACTCATGCATGTAGCACGGAAGCATTGCTTCACAGCCCCCCTCGCAGCCTCCTCCTCTCTCTGGGGGTCTAGCCAAGGCATGGGGTAGCTGTCCTGCTCCATCTGTTCCTTACATAGGAAAGTTTTTTCCATGCAGATGAAGGGGGGAAAAGAACCTTCTGAAACCTCAAACAAAGAGATCTGGTTCAGATGAATAGCTTTAAATAATAATGCTAGGCCCATTCTCACTTTTTATGAATAAGTAGGACAGACACAGTGGGGCTTCCAGAATGGGACAGACTTAGTTTAAGAGAATAGTTTCCTCATCTGCAGGCTACTCACCCCAGGGCCCAGCTACTCGAAGAACAGCCAAAGGATTGGAACGCCCTAGGACAGATGCCACGGCCTTGACCCATGTTGGGAGAGCACGGGTCTCATTGGGGTCGGTCGGTCGAAGGGGAAAGCCCCATGGGTCCACCAGGATGAGGTGTTTTACCCTGCATTAAAGGAGGAAAGAAGAGAAGATACATTGTATTCTCTTGGAAGTACCAGAGCCTTTCAATCACCTGGGAAGGAGAGAATTATTAGAAAAGAATACTGGAAAGTTCCCGGCAAGGCAAGGAGTTAGGTCACAAGGGCAGGTGGCTCATTACCTTTCAGGGTACTTGATAGAGTAAGAAGTGGCCAGGAATCCTCCCAAACTGTGTCCCAGGAGGATCATGTTGGGGATCCCCATGGTCTCCCGCCATGTCTCTATTGAGGTCACAAACTCGTCCTCAGCCCCCTCTGGGTCCCTTGGGAACGTCGGCCTTGAGCTTCGCCCGAAGCCAAGCAGATCGAAGGTGTGAAGCGTGCGGCGGGTACTCAGCGAATCCATGTTGAGGATCCAGAGGCCTACGCCACCTCCGAAACCATGCACCATCACCAGGGGCGTGCGGTCCTTTTGCTCGGGGCTCACGGTCACCGTCCAGATCTTGTTCTGGTTTGGGAGGGAAATGTATCTGGCCAGGAACTTGTTCTGGAGACCTGGGATGGGGAGAATCCCAGGGTGAATCAACAAGACTGCTTCCCGATGGCCGTCGTTCTGCCTGGACTACGTGCTTCTGATGTCTCTCTCCATTCCAAGACCCTTTTCACACTCCCTTGGCTCTTTCCTGCCACAACTTTGACCACTGACAACACTCTCTCCTTGACCACACTTTGGGTGAGCTCTTCTGAGCCCTCTTTTTTTTTTTTTTTTTTTTTTTTTATACCGAGTATAACGCTGTTGCCTGGGCTAGAGTGCCGTGGCGTCAGCCTAGCTCACAGCAACCTCAAACTCCTGGGCTCAGGTGATCCTTCTGCCTCAGCCTCCCGAATAGCTGGGACCACAGGCATGCGCCACCATGCCTGGCTAAGTTTTTCTATATATTTTTAGTTGTCCGATTAATTTCTTTCTATTTTTAGTAGAGACGGGGTCTCGCTTTTCTCAGGCTGGTTTTGAACTCCTGAGCTCAAACGATCTGCCCGCCTTGGCCTCCCAAAGTGCTAGGATTACAGGCGTGAGCCACCATGCCTGGCCTGAGCCGTCTTCTTGACAAGACCTGGCCCCTGTCCCCGTCCTGCCTCCGGCATGCCTAGCCCAGCCTTAGCAAGAATCCCCTCACCCTTTATTTCTGAGCAAGCGGCTCCTCCCCCACCTTTGATGTGTAAGTCCTTGACCTTTTTCAGCAATAATCCTGTTAAGTCTGTTTAGCAAGAACCCCCTTATCCTTGATGTCTCCTCTCAGTACTTCCCCATCCACTGACCCTCTCATCCTGCTCCTTGGTTATAAGTCCCCACTTGTCCTTGTTGTATTTGGAGTTGAGCCCCATCTCTCCCCCCTACTACAATAGTCTTGAATAGTCTTGGTAAGGACCAACTTAATGTGTCAAAAGAATTTTTTCTTTGACACTACACATCCTAGAGAATTCAACTCCAAGTACAATTTGTAGATTAGTCTGTAGGTAATGAAGGCCATCTTATTCCTGGAGGCTGTTTGTCCAGCTCCCTTTGGGCCCACGGTGGCAGTGACACTCCACAGAACTCTTATGTCCAATGCTCTTGAACCTGTTTGTGCTTGGAGCTTGACAGATGGACAGAACTGGGGTCCAGCCAGGTGGAGAGCGTAATGGGTATGCGCTGGGCCTCGGGCTTATTCTTCTTAGAGACTGAGGTGGGCAGCGCTTGCTCTGCTGGTGCCACCGCAGTCACGTGGCAAAGCTACCTTAGATGCTGGGCAGAGGCTTGAAAGCTATGGCTGCTCTGACTCAGGCCTATAAGAGCAAGGGTGGCTGTGGCTGGGGCATTTGGGGAAGATCATATGGGAAATACGGGGAGGCGTGGCCCATGGGTCTTGTTGGAGTTGTTAATGCTCATGGGATGCCCAGCCGCAAAGCAACAGTGCCCATGGGAATTGGTCTGCAAATCCCAAACTACTGTGGTGACTAGACAGGTGGTGGGCTAAAACCAGGTAGAACATAAGGCACATTAGAGAATGTAGGATTGCTGGCCCTTGGGTAGGCAGGTGGTAAATCTAAGAAGTGTTTGTGTGTTTAGAACAGAGAGGGAGAGAAGGAAAGAGAGAGAAATGGGAGAGAAGGAGGGAGGAGGAGAACGTGTATGTCTGTGTGTGTTAAGCCACATTGGTATAGAGTTTGAGGTGAAGCTGCTTTTGTAGGATGTGGCAGGAACTAGCATATGGCTGGGGAGAAGGTGAGAAACCGCTATCACAGAATATCGTGCCCTCTGTGTGAATCTCTTCCCTCAAATCACTGACATCATTTCCCCCCACCCAAAGCACAGTTAATCAGGAATCAGTGGGTTCAGTGTACCTGGCTCTGGGAAGATCCTGCACCCTTCTTGGGCCCTTGAGGGAGGTGGGACAAGCTGTCCCTTCTACTTACACTGGAGGATCCTGGATTCCACATTCTTCAGCTGAGACATGGAAGTGGGGCGCCAAGTAGGCAGCCAGCTACTCAGCCAGCCTTGAGGCCTGGAATGAGGAGACACAGAGACACTCATTGGCAACATTGACAAGGAAACATTGATGCTCTCAGCCTTGCTGATAGTTACAAGAGTTATCAGGAGGCAGGATGTTTCCCAGTCTCAGGAGACCTGCCCACTATGGCAGTCAGCAATTCCCTACCTGCCTTAGATAGAATGTTATTCTTCTCTTGTACGTGGTTATTAACAACATGACCCTTGTTGCAACGGATAGTCAGAACATCAGGTGTACAAATACTTTACAGTTTACAAAGCTCTTTTACATTTATTATCTCACTTGAGCTTTACAGCTTCCCTTTGTTACTGGTTATCATAATTTATGTTCAAGGAGATTAAAAGGGGAGGACAAGAAATTAATGTTTCAGTTAGTTTGCCATCCCCAGGACTAGCTGTTCCTTTAGGGTAGGACAGACAAATTCCCATATCACCTTCCCTCCTGGCAGGGCACTGCTGTTTGTGTGTACCCTCTTCCAAGCCCCTAGAAATATGGAGCATTGTGTCAGTGCCCAGATTACCTGAGCTCTCAGGTAATCAATCCATCCAGCCCTTAACATGGAGATGGGTAGGCAGGGAGCAGGAGGTGGGAGACCTGGGTTCAAGTCCTGCTATGACTCACTGATAGGATGCAGGTTGCCTCAGGCCTTGTTTTCCAGATTGTAAAATGAGTAGTAGAAAGCTCACCTATGTCCTCACTTCCCATAGCATGCAGTAAAACAGATAGGATAACCCACACTGCTTTCTCCTTCATACCCAGTGACTTTAAGGCATTGCAAGATAGAGATTAAAAGCACCAGCTTTGGAATAAAAAAACCTCCTGGATCTGAATCACAGTATTATCATTGACGAGCTTTGGCCCATTAAAAAACTTGTCTTCGAGCATGTGGATATTTAAGGGACCCTGTAAGGTGCCCAGAACTACTTACATGCTCAATAAATGACAGTTTTTGTTCTTTCTTTTCCATCCTATATGATATTTCTCTTTCCTTGAACTCTGCCTGGGTGAAGGGGTTATAGGACAGACATCAACAGCTATAGGAAGGACCTGTGAACACCAGCATAGTCAAGGTAGGGGCATTTTGTGGGGAAATGAGGGGAACCATTACCAAACTCCCTTAGCACATACTGGGCATCCTACTGCATCATTTGAAGTACAGAATTTTAGATTAGGAAGTTTCCTTAGAAATCATCCAGTCCAGCTCTTCATTTTACAGATGAGCAAACTAATGCCCAGAGAGGTAATACAGCAAGTTAGAAAAAAAACCAGAATGTGAACCCAGCTCTCAAATCCAGATTTCTCAGCATCTCCTCCATGGACCTTTCAGCCTCAGCCTTTCAAGGCCATACATAAATATGCACAGTATTTAACCACATTTTCATACTTATCTCTTTTTTCTGAAGGGAGGTGTGATCTAAAGCCAGAGTTCTAATTTTAGCACTGTCTGTTACCAGCAATGTGACTGTGGGCACATTATTTAGCCTTTCTGTGTCAGAGCTTCCTCAGCTTTAAAAGGGAAGTCCTCATAGGGTTGTTGTAAGGATTAAACAAGTTAGTGCATCTAAAGCACATAGAATGATGCCTAGCATAAGATAAATTTCCAATAAACTTTATTTCCCCCCAGCTAAATTATAAGCTGTCTACATTCCCAGTGTTTTGCAAGTAGCAACTCTCAGTGAATATTTGAAATCTGAAAGAAAAACTGGGATTGCAGCTGGGAGTGATACATTGATGGCTTTAGCTAAATGAGTCTCAATCAATCTAATCCCAGAGAGACTCAGAACCCTTTTAATACTCTACTGGGATTCCTCATAGGCTTGAAGTATGGGGACCAAGACCTGGGGTTGGAATTTTGCCAGTGTTAAGAGACAAACTTTCTCTCTGAATCATAGATACTGTGACAAGTCGGATCATAACATCTGGATACCACATTGCTCTGTAACTGCCCAATGCATTGGAGGAGAAATGCTGTCTCATGAAATAGCATCAGGGGCTGCTTAGCAGATATTCCCTGGGCGGAGGGTGTACTTTGCCATTCTTCTGCAAAAATGTTACAGGTAAAGCACTGGAAATGGCGCCTGGCACACTGTGTATGAGCAATACTATTGGGGAGGAGGGGGATGGGGTGGGAAACTAAGGCAAGGAGCAGAGAGGCCACTTAGCCATGAACTTAGCTTGGCTAGGGTGTTCTCTTCCATCCGGATGGGGGTGAAACAGAGGGGGTTTTGTGCTGGGAGAGGATCCTGTTCTAGACCTCTGTGATCTTGGGAAAACCTCCTAATTTCTACGGATATCAGCTTCTTCGTTTGTAAAAAGGAGCTGAACTGCCTGCATCTCTTCCAGCTCTAATATTCTGTTTCATTAAGTCATTTAAGGCATTGCAAATTTCCCCTTGGAAAAGTTATCTTAGAAGGCAACATTCTTCTGGGCAGTTCTTTCAAGCCTAGGAAGTTATTTATTATTGTCATAATTAGTTTTGCAGGATGTCAGTTCTGCAGGTCTGAAAGGGGGGGTACCAGGTCCAGGAAAGGCCCCTTCTGGTGAAACCAGGGCTTGGCTGCGAGCTGAGTCATTCTTCTGGAAACAACTTTTCCTTGCTCCTATCAGATTTCGAACTGCTAGTTACACCACCTACAGGTGGCATCCCAAACGCGATGCCCTTGAGACAGGGGTAGCAAATCTCAATAGCTCTAATTCTGAAACCACTGCATTAAGGATGTTATTATAATGATTAAAATCATTATCAACTAGGACCACAAGCGGTTATGTGTTTCGGTGGGCAAGAGCTAAAGAAACTTGAAAACCCATCACTCCACGCCAATCCTAACGCGGTGGAGACCTCTGCCTTCTGCCTGCGCCTTCTCCTTGCCGGGCTGAGGGAAGAGGCTCTTTCCAAACCCACGACTACCGACCCGGGCAGGTCGAGACGAGCCCACCTGGCTGCTACTCCCGCACCCGCGTCCCACAAGCTTGCTTTCGGGGGATCTCACACATTATCACTAAATCTAATCTCTGAGCACAGCGACAAGAGGAGAGTGAGGGGCAATTGCGAAGACTAACGTGCAAAGTCAGAATGACTGAGCTGCAGGCAAGCTCATCTACCATCGTTCCCCAGGCTCTGCGGCCGCCTCTTCTGAGCAAAAAGCAAAGCAAGCAAACGCAACCCCCAGTCCTCCCCGGAAGCCGACCTGAAAAAGGAAAGGCGGGAAGGTGTCTAAAACAGTTCCTCTGCCACAGACAGTCCCAGGATCATGGCCCAGAGAGAGGGAGAGAGAAAAGAGAGAGACAGAATTAACTCACTGCTGCTCCAGATCATCAGCCATAGTAAACAAGCCCTGCCGGGTCAAGCAGAGCCAGCCCATCCCTCCGCCTGACGCCAGCACCAGCTGACCCAGAAAAGTATCGGATAACAAAAGGGGCGTGGCCATCGCCGCCTCGGGGCGGGGGGGGAGGCGGAGCTCCAGCCGCCGGGTCGCTCTGAGTGGGGCCTGGGCTGCAGGGTGGCCGCTGACAGATGAAACTCGACAAATTGGTTTGAGCTAGTGGGGCCCTTCTTGCTAGGTTTTCGACTATTGGCATGCCATGTCCAACCGGAGATGTCTCTGGGGGTCTTATAAAATAGGACAGTAATCCTGGTCACACATTTGGAGGGACAGCGAAGGAGGTGAGTAGTGCTAAAAACCCCAGTTTCTACACATGAGCTCCTTCAGCACTCCATTCTCTCATAATTAAAAAGTGGCAGAACTACCCCTGCACACGCTCACACACACTCTTTGGGTTCCCTGTTACAGCTCTCTCCCCTTGAAATCTCCCCTTGTCGGTGTTCCTTCTAATTGGATGCTTAAGATGTTTGTGGAGACAATATCATTGGTTGAATGCTCCTACAAAGGGCCTAGTTGCCAGATATCAAAAATAAAAAACAGGATGCCTAGTTAAATTTAAATTTCAGATAAATAATAAATAATTTTTCTGAATAAGTATGTGCCATGAAATATTTGGGGCATAACTGGGCATCCTGTATTTTATCTGGCAACCCTAAACCTATGCAACATATGCCAAAAAGAGCATTCCTCTACTTTGAGGTTGAGTCTGGCCCCAACCTAGTTTCCAGGGAAAATGTAGCTCAACTCCAGATCTCCTTCAGTGTGGAGGATTGCAGCTGAACCTGGCTGGGTCTGCTTTAGATAGGTGGGTGTGGGGACACAGGAGGTAAAGTGGCTGGCTCAGAGCTTAGAGTTCCTGAGCACACTTCAGGCTTGCTCTGCAGAGGAGTCAAATCTTGAGCCTGGCTGTAGAATTTACTTGAACTGGTAAATGGTGCCTGATGTCCCTGGAGCTGTCTGATTTTAGATCATCCCCTTGGTTGAGTTAAAACCAGGTTAGGGGGTGGTGGAGGATGGATGGGAGAATGCCAGTGCAGAGGGGTTTATCTTTTTAGCCTTCCTGCTGGACCCAAAATATTCTGAGATTTCTTCCTGCTTGTAACACAGTATTAAGCTGATCATTATAAAGACTTAGTTTAAGAGAACTGGTATTTATAGTTTAGGGGCTTAGGAATTTACAAGATGTGGGGCAAAGTGGTACAAATAGCAGAGGACTTGTTTGTTCCATTTATTCTTTCAACAAAGCATAGTGGTCCTGAACTTCAGTGTGCATAAGAATCAGCCGGAGGGCTTGTTAAAAATTCAGTTTCCCGGTGGGGGGGGTGCAGTGGCTCATGCCTGTAATTCTAGCACTCTGGGAGGCCAAGGAGGGAGGATCGCTTGAGCTCAGGAGTTTGAGACCAGTCTAAGCAAGAGTGAGACCCCGTCTCTACTAAAAATAGAAAAATTAGGCAGGTGTGGTGGCTTGCAGCTATAGTCCCAGCTACTCAGGAGGCTGAGGCAGGAGGATTGCTTGAGCCAAGGAGTTTGAGATTGCAGTGAGCTATGATGTTGCCACTGCACTCTAGCTGGGGTGAGAGAACATGATTCTGTCTCCAAAAAAAAAAAAAAAATCATATTTCCAATCCCTACCCTCTGAGATGCTAATTAAGCTGGTTTGGCTTGATGCTAGAAAGCTGCATTTTTAGGAAGCAATGCAGATGCTGGCACTCAATGAGACTCACTGGTTAATTAGAAGCATACATTCTGGAGTCAGAAATTTGTGTTAAGGTCACTCTTTGCTTTGCCACTTATACATTGTATGCCCTTGGGCAAGTTATTTAGTATCTCTTAATTTCTTCCTCTGGCTTGTGTCTTGTGAGAATTAACCAAGATAATTCAACTAAACATTTAGTATACTTATTTGTGCTAAAAAATGTTACTTGTTGTTAGTGTTGTTATTATTCTTCAAAGCCAAGTTATTATGTTAAGCACTAAGAATACAATTATCAAAAGGAAAGAAAGAACCTGCTCTAGTGGTAAACAGAGACTTTCTACCTGCTGCCACCCTAGGCTGTTCTTGGCTTTGCCTAGCTGGCAACTTTGTATTCAGAAGTCAGCTCAAACTTTTCTTCTGAGACCTTTCTTGACCATAAGGTCTAAAGAGATTCCTCATCAGTTGATCATATTACCCTATTTTTTTTTTTTTTTTGAGACAGGGTCTCGCTCTGTCACCTGGACTAGAGTGCAGTGGCATCATCATAGCTCACTGCAACCTCAAACTCCTGGGCTCAAGCAATCCTCCAGCCTTGGCCTCCCAAAGTAACATTACCCTATTTTTATTTTCTTTGTAACACTTATCACTATCTGAAATTATCTTGTATTTTAAACATTTATTATCAGCCTCCCCTCCTAGAGACTTAGTTTCATAGGGGACCTTGTCTGTCCTGTTCTCTGCTTTGTTCCCAACATCTAGAACAGGGTATGGCACAGAGCAGGTGCTCAGTACTTGCTGGATAAATGAAAGGATGAAAAGTCTAGTGAGGAGGCAGAAGCAAAAACAATTACCCATAAAACAGTGTGCTAAGTGCTAAAGGCTTTGGGAGCTATATTCTAAATTATACCATATAGGAAATTCAGTGCTCCTAGACAGGACAACAGAATCTCTGACTTCTCTAAAAATGTGTAAGATGTAATGAAAAATGTAAGATGTAGAACTTTTTGAGGCAAGAATGACTGGGCTGGAACTAGTTTTACATCTCCCTAGATTCTTTCCAAGAGGAAGTGCAGAGAAGCTTTTATATTTTGTTTTCATGTGCCAAACCAGCTTTAAAGTAGAGATTGCTTGGAAGCAGGGAACTTGAATGTATGGAGAGTACCTTTTAAACCACAGTTAATAAAGCCTTTAAGTTGTCCCCAACACTGGGTTATCTCAGGACTGAGCTGGATCTGCTAGAATTATACAGAGTGGAAAGGACTCTCAGTACCTACTCTACACAGGCCTCTGGGGAGAAAAGGTAAGGTACTTTTTTCCCCTTATCTTCAAGACAAGACACACTAAGTGCAAGTATGAAAGAATGCATCCTTCTTTACCTCAAATATGTGTGATTTTATGTATGACTTAAGTATTAATATGGTCTTTATGGGAGGAAACTAATTTGACAAACCCTTTTTCCTGTGCCTGTAAGTCATCATTAAATATTCCAAAAGTAAGTGAAGCTGATAAACTGATAGTACAGGCATGGCAGAGATAGATCATTCTTTTGTTTCAAATTGGTGTCAGAGACTTTTTTTTTTTTTTTTGAGACAGGGTCTTGTTGTTTCACTCTGGCTAGAGTGCAGTGGCATCATCATAGCTCACTGCAACCTCCAACTCCTGGGCTCAAATGATCCTCCTGCCTCAGCTTCCCAAGTAGCTGGGACTACAGGTGCATGCCACCATGCCCAGCTAATTTTTCTATTTTTTGTAGAGATGGGGTCTAGCTCTTACTCAGCCTGATCTCAAACTACTGGCTTCAAGCAATCCTCCCTTCTTGGCCTCCCAAAGTACTAGGATTACAGGTGTGAGTCACCACACCTGGCCTGTGATTGCCTTTTGAATGAACTATGAACAAAGTGTGATGCTTAGACTAAACACAGGAATTGAGTGGAAGAGCTCTAAAGTTGCTCTGTCTAATAATAGTTACCAACCACAAGTGGCTACTTAAGATTTAAATTAATAAAAACCAAATAAAATTCCCTTAGTCACACTAGCTATATTTTCAGTGCTTAATAGCCACATATGTCTAGTGGCTACTAGTGCAGAGAGATTTTCATTATCACAGAAAATTCCATTGGACAGTTGCTCAGGCATTGATGATTTCAGCCGCATGTTGTGGGGAGTGTTGTGCCCTCAGAAAGGACAATATGGTAGATTCTCTTTTGGGTGCCAGGGAGGGGGCAAGACTGAGGCTTTTATGGGACTCCCCAAAGAGCTAGGAGGAAGGGAAATCAGCCAGAGCAGCCTGCAAAGTTGTTCCACTTTATCAGGAACTAGATGGATGAAGGGATACGGGTTCCCTGAAGATATATGCTGCTTTACTAGGACTGGGATCAGAAATTTTATACTTTAGAAATTTGATTTTGTGCTGTTTGCAATTTGATTCCCCTTAAAATTTTCCCTTTGAAAATAATAACCCATTTTATCCGTTCTATTAGAAAACAAGGAAAAGGGGTTTTGGTAACACTGGGGCCAAAGTTTAAAAGGTAGAGCTGTGACATGCAATAGCAGCAGAGAAAAGCAAAAGAGGGAAATCTTAAGGCAAAAGGGAAAATATGAGGGAAAAGAATTGGAAAAGAGACTACTCTTCTTTTCTATGCAGAGATTTTCTTTAGAAGAGCCCTTTTGTATTCAAACTTTGGAGAATTTGTTTCTTTTGGTAAAGAATGTGATTTCTTATTGTAGAGAAACATGGTGTAAAATCATGGACTTTGCCCCTAAGGGAACCTTCTTGCCCCTCTACTCTCCCATTATTTTATGATGTTGAGTGTTTTAGTAATGAAACTCCTAAGGTATGTTCTGACTTCAGCTTCAACATATAAATTACATTTGCCTTTTGAGAGCCATCTTAGTTGCAGTTCTTCCAGCGCCATCATTTGCATGCTCCAAATACCAGGGATCTGTAGTTTGGCCAACTTTTAATTATTCAGAGAAATAGGGGAAGCATAGTTGACTATCAGGATTAATGGTAGTCAATAAAAGCAAACATTTATTGAACATTTATTGTGTGCCAAGCACTATGCTCAGTGCTTAATGTTTAACATTATCTCATTTAATCCTTACAACATTCCAATATCAATGAATAATAAGTATTGTTATTTTCATTTTACAAAAAAAGAAAATGAGACTGTCACATTGAATAACTTATCCGAGATTAGACAACTATTATAGTAAACAGCAGAATCAAGGTTCAAACCCAGGTTTGCCTGACTCTAGAGCATGACACTATTCTGGACATGACTTTTTACATATATTAATACTGTAATTTAAACTAATTGAAATCAATACTAGTATTAGCAATTTCTTATTGACATCAGTTTAAAACATGTTAATGATTATAGAATCATAAGCTAAACACAGGACAAGATCTTTTCTCACTGTTTTAAGTAGTTCAGAAAAGCTTTAGTTCATTATATTGGTGTGACTTTGCAGGTCTCAGAAAGGGATGCAGTCAATAAATGAATTTGATGTTTTTCATCTCTTCTGTTTCCCTCCTGTGAGAGTTCCTATGGAGATGTTAATGATGATAGTTGACACGGATCAAAGGCAGACAAAACATGAGGGAGAAACTGCTGGAAGGAGCCTGGCTGACGGAATAGAAACCCTATGAGGAATCCACTTTTGAGTGATTAAAAAGCATCAGCCTAGCTCACAAAGTTTGAAGTTGAATACTTGTGAGGAAGCTACTCTCCTATTTGTTGATGAGGCGGGGAGAAAGTTTCACTTTGTCTTTCCTTCCTTTTCTTTCTTTCTTTTCCTTCCTTCTCAGCAACATAAGAGGGTTTAAGCTGAATTTAAGTTCATGTACAGGCGCAAATCTCCATGCGTATGCCTGTGAATCTATATCTTCAAATAGACTGTAAAGCTTTCTGAGGACATTGGTTATTTCTCTTCTTTCTAGAACCTAAGGAAGGCTTTGCTCACCACTGATAATCGATACATTTATTAATGCTGAAGGCGTTTCCAGTCTAGACAGAAATAAAAAGAGAAAATGAAGGAACATTGTTGTTCACTTGCTATTTTAGGAATTTTGCTAGGACAGTATGCAAAGTTATTAAGAAGCTGAAAATCAAGTACCTGGTTATGTGCGTAAAGACAGCTGGAAAGTGAGGTGAACTAGGTCTAGAAGGTCAGGTTCATGTGAAATTAAAAGGGCAACCAAAGCTAGAAGGCAGAGCTTTAAAAAAAAGTTAAACCACTAAACATAAATAACTAATTCCAATTTTTAAAACACAAAAGCTCAAACCTTCATTTCAGTTTGTTCTGCAAAATGAGTTGAAGAGGATAGAGTTGAATCAGACATGCTCTTGCGGGCCTTTCAGCGCTGATATCCTGGGATATTACACTAGGTTCAAGATGCCAGCTTTGGGGGAGAGAGCTGCTAAACTTCATCATATACCCTATGCATGATATTCGACCGTTATTCTCTTCAACGGCGGCGACAGCATCTGATTCACCTGAGTGGCCCTACAACTTAGTACATCATCGGGCACGAGTAAGCTCCCCATAAATGTTTGCACCGCAGGGCCGTATCTCGAGCTCCAGTTCAGGACTCGGTAGAGAGGTCAAGCTTCTCCTCTAGCCCTACATCACACCCACTGCTCCGACTAACCAAGTCTGAACTGGTGCCTGCGCAGTGATTGGCCGCGGTGATTCTCACTGCGGAGGAACTTGATTTGCTCTAATAATTTCTGACAGACATCTGCAGACAGTGCCCTTAACAGATTTAGGGCCGGGCTGGTACCAAACCCTGGGAACGCCAAGGGCTGCCTCAAAGCATATCCAAAAAGTTAAATCTTTGAGGACACGGGAGGACCAAAGAGAGGCGGAACCTTCTAGTTAGCTGCGCTGTCCGCCGTAAACCTTCTTCCCCTCTTCTTCGCGCCGTATCTTGTTGCCAGAGCAACTGTGGGCGTCACCAACCGGACTACGGAAACAGAACAAAAAGAGCACACGTGTCCAGCTCATTGATTGAGCCATTGCGCAGACGCATTAAGTTTTTCTGGCGTTAAGTTTGTTCAGGCGAGGCAGTCTGCGCCTGCGCATTCATTGTCCCACGCGCCTTGGCCTGCTTATACGCCTGCGCAAATTGGCACACCGGGGAAGTCGGCGCATGCGCAAACGCTACATCCGGTGTGGTGGTCGGATCCTCCGGGAGTTTGGAGAACGCTGGTTGGAGTAGTCTCCGTGTAGTCATGTCGGCGTCGGTAGTGTCGGTCATCTCCCGGTTCTTAGAAGAGTACTTGAGCTCCACTCCGCAGCGTCTGAAGTTGCTGGATGCGTACCTCCTGTATATACTGCTGACGGGGGCGCTGCAATTCGGTTACTGTCTCCTGGTGGGGACCTTCCCCTTCAACTCTTTTCTCTCGGGCTTCATCTCTTGTGTGGGGAGTTTCATCCTAGCGGGTAATTATTCTATAAGTAATGACAATAGTAATGTCTTGGGTGTGCTGCTTTTGTTCCCATAGTATTCTTTTATATCAGACTACCGCCCCGTGAAGTTATGAGAAGAGCCTGCATTGCCTGCTTTTTGTAAATGGGGAAATTGAGGCTCAGAAAGGTTAGGTCATATGCCTAATACCAAACAGTTGTCTAGTAGCTCTAATTAAATGTCTGAAGAAACCACCTTCTGCTGCTGCTCAACCTGGTGAGCCATTTCACTTCATACTGGTCCCGGGAAAACCTCATTCCAGCTTTCACTTAGCTTTAACACAGCTTTAAAGTTGGTAGACTTTTAAGATGAAAAACCCAACCTTGAGTCATCTCTCTCACCTTGGCCTAATTACTACCAAATTCCGGTGAAGTGTTTCAATGAAAGTGTAAAGAATATAAATATAAGTGCTTTGCTTGTTGAATCCTCCTTTACTTGATTTTTGTTTTTAGCTGCTCCTACTTATTTCTTGTGGATAAAGCTGTTATTTCACTATCCTGAACTCAATTTTTATTCATATAACTCTGTTTTAGCTTTATTTTTCCTTCTGATTCCAGGATTTGATAACCTTATTGACTGTCATATTTAATGAGCACTCTCTTCGTAAATTTTTGCCAAATTCTAACTTTTCTTGCCCAGTGGGAATTCAATGAATACGGAAAAAGCCTTGGCCCATGAATGTTAGCTAATGTGGTTTAGGTGGCCACCACATGGGCCATTTCTGTTATTGCCTGCTGCTTGACTTTGAAAACATGCCAGGATTCATGTTTTCTTCTCAGCGTGATCATCATCGTCAGGCCATCTATTGCATTTTGGGTTGAATACGAGGTATTATGGTAAAAACTTTGGGAGTACATTAGGCATATGTTTGTTTCTTGTCCTCAAAGGTTTACAGTCTAGTTGGAGTACAGACAAAACACAGAGTTGTCTGGAGGCTTCATTTACAGAGGTGCTCTGCTTAAAGTTACAGATCTATAGACTGCTTTTTACACATTCACATTGCTGGTTCAGATACACTAGAGATACTTCTACTTCTCAGAATTTAAAATAGGCCTAAGGACCTAATGATTTGTGTATGATCCTGAATTGGAGTTAGAGATTTAGCCTGTTGATTGGATATTTAATTATCATCTTTGAGTTTTGTCCTAGATGATCAAGACCTTGTTCTCTGTAGCAGCATCCTGGCCTTCAGAATGTGTTACCATCATCAGACCAAATAGACTACACTCATTGCTCTACATACTCTCCAGCCTCCCAGCCCCTTATCCTATGCCCTAGTACATGCTAAGAATTTTATTAACTGGCAAAGAGAAGAAACTCTGATCAGAAGGAACTTCTGATTAATTTTGTTTGATGTTTTTGTCTCGAAGTATGGAAGAATAGGAACAGGACAGGCCCTGAAAACTGATTTTAAAGAAAGAAGCCTTCTCCATGGCAAAGTCACCCTGACTTTTCAGGGTTAAGAATGACTTCAGGGTGGCATGGAAGATTGTGGTTTGCTGAAGAGTGGGCATGGACTAGAGTTATAAATTATTAGTGTGATAAAGCCAGAAGGTTTTTGAGGAGATGACTTTTGCTTATGCCAAGTCCTGTTTTTGAGCCTGTTGTGGCTAAAATTGAATTGGCAGACTCCCTTCCCTTGTCTCCAATGGGAACTAGATGGCTTGTCATTCAATATGCCTATTAAAAGGGCATATTTATAGTGGGATCAACATGGGGGGTTGGGATTCCCAAACCTATTAGATAACAGATAATAGGGCTAGAGAAATGACATGGTTTCAGGACCAGAGGGGATTCATGATAATTCATAGTTGTCAGAGAAGGGTATGATTTGCATTTCTTTTGACAGCATTGACCTTACTAAATCCTGCCTCCTCTGCCACTTGTTAGTTTTAGGTCATCAACTAGAGACTGGTTTTTTTTTGAGACAGGGTCTCCCTCCGTCACTCCGGCTAGAGTGCAGTGGTGTCATCACAGCTCACTGCAGCCACACGCTTCTGGGTTCAAGTGATATTCCTGCCTCAGCCTCCAGAGTAGCTGGGACTACAGGCGTGTGCCACCACACCCCGCTAGTTTTTCTATTTTTAGTAGAGATGGGGTCACACTCTTGCTCAGGCTGGTCTCAAACTCCTGAGCCCAAGCAATCCTCCCTTCCTTGGCCTCCCAGAGTGCTAGGATTACAGGTGTGAGCCACCGCGCCAGGCTGAAAAATTCTTTTATACATATAAATTTCCTTTACAAAGAGCAGCTTTTTAGAGCTGCTTCTGTGTCTGCAGTTTCTCAAAATAACTCAGAATAATCAATATGCCAAAGAGGTAGTATATTTTAAGGTAGTATATTCTGATCTCCTGCAGTCATATTTTGGGGTGGTGTGTCCTGAGCCCCAACAGTAGCCATCTCACAGTGTAGTTGTGAATACTTTGAGGTAATGAATAGACTTCATTTAGCACAATAGTATATTATTCTCTGTACTTTTCTATATATTTTTATTGAAAATAAATAAAATGCCACAGACTGCAAAGCACGGTGGAAGCAGGAGGTGTGAGCTCAGCGTCAGTAGCTGCGGTCTCGCCAAACAAGCTGCACACCAGTGTTTGAAAAGCCTGCTTCAAGGGCTCTCAAACTTTTTGAAGCTCTTAAAGCCTTCTGTGGTTATTACAAGCCTCAGCAGCTGTGGGAAGAGAATGAACTGTCCGCTCACTGAGTGTGTGTCCTGGGCAAGTCACCAGTCTTTCTGAGTCTCAGTTTCCTCATCTGCCAAACGAGGGAGAATGATGCCTACTTTGTAGGACTGCTGTGAGAATGAAAAGGGCCGATGAGTATAAAGGCCTTGGATGTAGTAAAAGGCTCAGGAAATATTTGTTCCCTCCCTCTCTTAGTCTAAAAGAAAAAAAAAAAACTTTCATTTACTCTTACTCTCACATCAGTACTCTGACACCGAATGTGTGGGGCACCTCACTTCAATTCTGACGCTCTCTACCTGGAGTTAGCACAGAGCCCCGCAGGTTAACGGCTCAGTTCCACAAGACTGCCCCCCACTTCAGATGCCAATTGCAAGTCTTGGTTGTCACCTGTGCTTCTGACTAACTGGCTATAAATTGGAGGTTCCTGGCACCCTCTCCTCAAGTTTAATAAGCTAGAGCACCTCACAGACCTCAGGAAAACAGTTTACTTACTAGATTACCTACCAGCTTATTATGAAAGGAACAGCCAGATGGAAGAAATGCATAGAGTACGATATGGGGAAAGGGTCCCCCAGCTTCCATGCTCTCGAGGCCTGCCACCCTCCTGGCACCTCCATGTGTTCACCAACTTGGAAGCTCTGAGAACTTTTTCATTTGGGGGTTTCATGGAGGCCTCATTATGTAGACATGATTGATTAAATCACTGGCCGTTGGTGATCAAGTCAATTTCTTGTCCCTCTCCCTCCCTGGAGGTGGGGGGTAGAGATGGGGGTGAAATTCCAACCCTCTGATCACACGGTTCGTTCCTCTGGCAACCAGCTCCCATCCTTAGGGAGTCTCCAAAAGTCATGTCATTAACATAAACTCAGATGTGGTTGAAAGGTGCTTGTTATGAATAACAAGATGTTCCTTTCACCTTTATTTCTGGAACTGGGGACAAAACCAATTATTATAACAAAAGACGCTCCCATAGCTCTTATCACTTAGGAAATTACAAGGGATTTAGGTGCCCTGGCCAAGAGCGGGGAACAAAGACCAAATGAATATTTCTTATTATATCACAGTATCACACAGCCCCTCCCTGCTGTCCCACGCCTCATACCACCAGCACCTCCTGTGCGCTGGGCAGTGAATATGCAGACATGAGACGTGTGATTGCTCTCAGAGAGCTCACAAACTAGGCAGTAGTTTTTAAGAAAATTTCATCACAACCCCTAGTATGGAGATACATTTTATATCATGATCCAGTTCATACACACATCACTAAAACAAAGTTTCAGAACAATATATATGACTGATCACAATCCACTCACTGTATTGACTCCATGACTTACTAATAGGACACAACCTTCATTTTTTTCTAGTTTATAGAGGCATCATTTACATACAGTAAAATTTACTCTTCCTAGGTATACTGTTATATGAATTTTGACAATCTTTATGCAGACATTCGACCACCACCGCATCAAGATAGAGAATATTTCCATCGTTCCACAATATTGACTTGTGCTTATTTGTAGCCAGTCTCTTCTCCCCAACCTGGCCCCGAAAAACCACTGATCTGATTTCTGTCTCTACAGTTCTGCCTTTTCCAGAATGTTATACACATACAATCATGCAGCACCTAACCTTCTATGGCTTCTTTCACTTAGCATCATGCTTTTGAAAGTCATCTGTGTGCTGGTGTGTGTTAGTAGTTAGTTCCTTTATATTGCTGAGTCGTATTCCATTGTATGGATGTACCATAATTTATCTGTTTACATTTTAGTTGTTTCCAGGTTTGGGTAATTATGAATAAATCTGCTATAAACACTCACATACAAGTTTTTACATGGACATATGTCTCCATTTCTCTGGGATAAACATCTAGGAGTGGGATCACTGTAGGTCAGGTGATTTGTATGCCAAACTATTTTCCACGGTGATTATATAATTTTTATTCTCACCAGCAACGTATGAGACTTTCTGTTGCTCTGTGTGTAGTCACCAGCATTTAGTATTGTCAGATTTTTTTATGAGTCATTTTAATGTAGTAGTATCTACCTGTGGTTTTAATTTTCATACTCTAATGACTAATGATATGGGACATCTTTTCATGTGATTGTTAGTCATCTGTATATCTTCTTTGGTAGAGTATCTGTTAGGTCTTTTCCCATTTTTTACTTGGGTTGTTTTCTTACTGACTTTTGAAAGTTCTTTATATATTCTCGTTAACAATCCAATAGGTGTTCTGCAAATATTTTCTCTCAGTCTGTGTCTTGCTCTTTCATTTTCTTAAGTGTCTTTTAAAGAGCAGAAGTTTTTCATTTGGACGAAGTCTAGCTTATCAATTATTTTATGGTTTGTTATTGGATAGGTAGAGTCCTAGCCAGGAAATCTTTACCTAACCCAAAGTCACAAAGATTTTCTCCTAGATGTTGTATAGTTTTAGATTTTATATTTAGTCTATGATCCATTTTGAGTTAATTTTCCATCTATGGTGCAAGAGATGGATCCAGGCTCCTTTATTCCCCCATATGGATGTCCAGTGATCTGCACCATGATAAAGCCAGGGAGGAGAGCCGTGTGCACAGCAGATCCCTGTACAATGGAATGGTGAGTGCTGCATGATACCAGGGAGCCTGAGATCTGTTGACCTAGTGGAGATCTAGGGACAGCCTTGCAGAGGCAGTGACTCATAGGCTGGGCCTGAAAAGTAGACAGCAGAGAAGGTGGAGAAGGTAGAAAGGTTGGTGGTATAGGGAGAGCAAGGCAGGGCAGGTGACAGCGTGAGGGAGACTCAGTGGCATCTGGAGTACCAGAACCTGTAGTGCATGGAGGGCAGGGTTAGAGACGAGAGGGGAAGAGCAAGGTGGTCTAGGCAGGGAGTAATGCTTCAGGAAGGTCAGTCCACAGATCGAAATGGAAGGTGGGCAGAAGGGAGCTGAGCGAGGATGTAGGGTGTAGCGGGAGTGGCGATGAGCCTGAGCTCTGGGAGTAGCTATAGGATGCGTTCCAGAAGACAGAGTCAAGACAAACCGCAGGGCTGAGAAGTCAGGGCTACCTCCCCAGTCTTGGACCCAGGCACTTGGGTGGCTGCGAAGAGCTCACAGCAGGTTTGGGGCAGAGGAGTTCTGTGTTAGGCTTCTGGTACCTGTGGATATCCAGGCGGAGGTGGCCAGGAGGCAGCTGGGTACACGTGGGGGGCTGTAGCTCAGAGGTGTTCATTCGTCACCACCTGACTGCAAACCCTCCACCACACTCATAAGCTCCTCAGCCCCCAGGGGTGCCAGTTCCCGCCCCTCGTGTCGTGTCATTTCACAACAGGGCCTGTGAATTTATGATGATGGACACCGTGGCCCTGTGACTAGAAAAGAGGGGCATTAGGACTGAGCTCTGTGACTCAGTTGGTATGGAGAGAACACCACTGAGCCCCTTGGCCAGCCTCTGCCCCAACTGCCTGTGTAACCCTGTGCTGCTCTCCCAGGCAAATGACTGGGAGCCACAATGCCATGGAGGGAACAAGAAAGCAGGTGCTCTGCCGCTTTTCCCAGCAGAGAAATAGGATTTGGGGCACCCACCCCGGGGTCCGGGGAATACCTTGTAGCTACTGACCGCCTCCCCCTGCAGCAATGCTCTGAGCAGTCGGCACTAATGCACAGAGGTGTGGGTCTGCCCTGCTGTCAGGAAAGGCAGCCCAGCCTCTCTGACGCCTGATCCTGCCCTTTCTGTGAAGCTGAGCCACTTCACAGAGCCTGGGCCTGAGACCGAGTGTTGAGGGGCAGAGGTTTAAGGGGAAAGAGAGACCGAAAACTAGAATATGCACATTACTATTTAGAAAGAAAAAGGGTTGGAAGAGACTAGAGTCCTGGGAAGAGGGAAGCAGGGAGGAAAAGAAGATTCTGGAATGAGTAAGGGGGTGACCCATTCCTGAGTCCAGCTTCTGCCTGGGCCCTCTGGAGAGAGAACTGGCCAGATCCGCCCTGCACCTCAGCACCCTACCCAGCTGCGGCTCCGAGGCCAGTCTGTGCTCCAGCAGCCCCCTCCCTGCAGTTCGCCGCCCTCCCCGCTGGGCCTCCCCACTGTCTCGCAGCCCATCTGCTCTAGGCTTCTGCTGACGAGCCTTTGTAACTTCATCGCAGGCTCATTTCTCTCCAGACACTCCAGATGGTTAATGCCTTTCTGCAGCATCAAAGTGCCCCTTTTGACTGGGAAGGAATTGCTGGGGTCCCCACCCCAGAGAGTTGAGCAGAGCAGCTGAGCATTTCCCACACCTGACATGGCCCCCATCTCTGGGAAAAAAGTCTCAGTGCAGTCAGCCTCTATAGAAGGCAGACATGTTGAGAAGTGCTTGCCACCTCTGCTGGGTGACTTTGGGGAAGTCCCCCTCTTGGGCCTCTGTTTCCCCATCTAGACATTAAGCATACTTGGCAGGATGGTTCTTGATGTACCAGGATTCATTCCTGACCTGCTCCCACAGCTCTTGGTACGTCTGTCTTGTCACCGAGCCTTCAGTGTCTCTTGTCTCCCCCACCGGCCTCAAGGGCAGCAATTCCTCTTGGTGTCCGCACCTGCCACTCTAGGGAAAGACTGCTGAATCCTTTCTGCAGGTTGGCTCTTGGCAAAGTATCATGTTGGAAATTGGGAGGGTATATCCCCTGCTTTCTAGAACCTTTGTTGAAGGAGACTTACCACCCATAGACACTGGCAGCTGGGATCAGTGGGGGCCAAGGTAAGGAGTGGGTAGGGTGCCCTTAGGAGGGTGCTCCGGGCAGAGTCCCGCACTTGCCCTGACCTTGCTGCCAGTCTCAGAGAAGGTTGGAGTGCCATCATGACAGGCAAGGACAGGAGCCAAGAACATATTCATGGCAAGGAAAGCTGGCCCAGGAGCAGTGAGAGTCTCGAAAGCACTGCTCTTTGGAATCCAGAGAGCTGAGTGACCCATCATGGGCCTGCTAAATAGATGGAAATGGCACTAACACAGCCATTCATTGAGAAAAATAATTAAATTCAGAGGCAGCACTGGTACAACAGAAGGAGCCCTGGGCCTGGAGCACCTGCTTTCCTGCCCCAACCTTGAGATTTTCAGAATATTTATTAAGTATGTAGAGTATACCAATCTTTGGCTAGTAAGAATTTATACATCTTTCTTTTGTATAAAGGGACCTGAGTTTGAATCCTAACAAGACACTTCCCCTCTCTGAGCATGGGGCATGAATCCTGGCACAGTGTTCCTCCTCTGCACGGCAGGGATGGATGCTGGTATTGTCCATGTCAAAGATGATACAACTACTATGTAAGCAAATATTTGTAAAAACACGTAGTATAGCTTTCAGTCCAGGCACATTTTCCTTTCTTCCTGTAGACCAGGGGTTCTCTATTCTAACTGAACATTTAGAATTACCAAGGAACTCTTTAAAAATACCACTGCTAGGGCCATGATCCAGACCAATTAAAACAGAATCTCTCGGGGGTGGGACTCAGACTTTGGGTTTTTTGTTTTCTTTCTTCTTCATTTTTTTTTTAACTCCCTAGTGAATCTAATGTGCTATATACAGTGTGGCAGTTATCACCCATTGATCAGATATTAATTCATTTCAACCCCAAGGAGTATAGGCTTGATCCACAATAAAGAGTTAAGAACCGTGACTGCCCAGATATGGTTGAGTAATAGTCATTTCTCATTTGTCTCCCTTCCTAGGACTACTTCCCAGCACCCCAACCTCTTGCCATGTCCGACCCCATCACACTGAATGTCGGGGGGAAGCTCTACACCACCTCACTGGCAACCCTGACCAGCTTCCCTGACTCCATGCTGGGTGCCATGTTCAGCGGGAAGATGCCGACCAAGAGGGACAGCCAGGGCAACTGCTTCATTGACCGTGATGGCAAAGTGTTCCGCTACATCCTCAACTTCCTGCGAACCTCCCACCTGGACCTGCCCGAGGACTTCCAGGAGATGGGCCTGCTCCGCAGGGAAGCCGACTTCTACCAGGTGCAGCCCCTGATCGAGGCCCTGCAGGAGAAGGAGGTGGAGCTCTCCAAGGCCGAGAAGAATGCCATGCTCAACATCACTCTGAACCAGCGTGTGCAGACGGTCCACTTCACTGTGCGTGAGGCACCCCAGATCTACAGCCTGTCTTCCTCCAGCATGGAGGTCTTCAATGCCAACATCTTTAGCACCTCCTGCCTCTTCCTCAAGCTCCTTGGCTCCAAGCTCTTCTACTGCTCTAATGGCAATCTCTCCTCCATCACCAGCCACTTGCAAGATCCCAACCACCTGACTCTGGACTGGGTGGCCAATGTGGAGGGCCTGCCGGAGGAGGAGTACACCAAGCAGAACCTCAAGAGGCTCTGGGTGGTGCCCGCCAACAAGCAGATCAATAGTTTCCAGGTCTTCGTGGAGGAGGTACTGAAAATCGCTCTGAGTGATGGCTTCTGCATCGATTCTTCTCACCCGCATGCTCTAGATTTTATGAACAATAAGATTATCCGATTAATACGGTACAGGTAAAAGGACCCCAGCAACACTGGAGAGGGGAAGTCCCAAGAAGCTTATGTCAGCCAAGGTCTTGGAGAGTGTCTCGCCAGTAGTGTGAGGCAGGGTACTGCACTAATCCATACTAATTGCATAGCAGGACTTGATTGCCCCGTGATGAAGTCCACCTTTTGGAATCCACATGTCCTCTGAGAAGAACCACCTTTTTTCTTGCCATTCTGAGCTGGAGATGGGCAGTTTATTATAACAAGTGAAGAGTCAGCTGACGTGTACTAAAGGAGGCTACAGGAGGACTTTCTGGCCGGGACAAAGGAGCAGCAGTTTTCTTATGGGCTCCATCTCTGTCTGTACCACTAGCCAGTGCCGCATTTACCTAACTGTGAAAAGGCCCCTGGAGAGGGCATGGGATGAGAACAAGATTCCCTTTGGTCTCCCAGAACATGAAGTGCCCAGTGGTCCCCATCACACCTGCTCTTCCCTCCCCTCGGTTGCATCCAGAATCTCGGACTTGTTTGCCCAGGGGCGACCGTGTTTGGCTGGCTTGGAATGCAATGTGTTCTCAGAGCTCTGTCAGCGTCCCCACTGGGGGAGAGAGCTGAGCTGTGCCATGTCCAGAGGAGGGGGCATCCAGGCAGGGTTCAGAAGGTGGGGATGTCCCCCTCGATAGGGCCAAGTCTAAGCATTTCTGGCTTCAGAAGTGGGCTGCTATCCCTGCGAAGATACGAAAGTATCTGGAACCAGTGTGACATGCTTCAGAATCCAGTCCGTTGCCTGACTTTCATAATGCTTTTCCCAAAAATTTGAGGTCCCATTGAAACAGGTCATTTTAAACAAATGTATTATGGATTCTCAGGGTTGGAAAATAATTCAACAACTGCTTGGTCCTGCCCTGCCCCAAGCACACCCCAGCACATGTGGGGGTCAGCACCTCTCCCTGAGTACCTCCAAGCAGTCACCTATGCCTGCTTGTATACCTCTGGTGACAGGAAGCTTGCCTTCCCCAAGGCAGTTCCTGCCATGGTTGGATGGTGCTGACTGTTAGAAAGTTCTTCTTCATATTGAGCCAAAATCTGTCCTGCTGCTTCGATGTGCTGGATCTTGGTTGCAGACCTTCTTTCTCACCCCAATGTGTATCTTCACTTTCAAAATAGTCACCCTAAGAGGCCAGATGCTTATTCTGAAAATATCGTTACTCAGAATTCGGATTCCCCTTTGGGATCAGTCTTCAGAATCAAAGTCGGCTCGTTTCCATCCCCTGTCAGTCTTTTTGTTACAGCTTCACCTTGTTTGTGACCCCACTTCACCCACCTTCCCCACCAGCCATGGCTCCACATGCCTTCTTGACCACTGTTGGAAGCCCCTGAGGAGGTCCAGAGGAAAGAGACAGGATCTCCGCGGGCAGTGTGCAGCGAAGAGCCCAGGAGTAGTCCAAACCATAACATTGCCCTTGGAGTGAGTGTCCAGCCCCTAAGACACTGCTCTCAGGGAGGCAGCCTTCCCCTATAATACTGTGTCTGGTTGTAACTAGCCCGTGGGTCTCCTTGGGGTGCCATCCAGGACAAGCAACCCTAAGCCACTACTTCCTGTCGGGTGATGAGCCATGCAGGCCTCCAAACTGCACCTTATGATTCACCCCTGGAATGTGGCCTTGGGAGTCCTGCAGTCTTCCCCACTGGGCAGGGGCCCTCAGACAAAGCCAGGGAAGCCTGGTGACATAGGCACCCACGGAAGGTAGACCAGGGAAGGGGCTTCCCATGGTTATACCCTGTAAGCAGGGAGCTTGTGTGCTGGGCCGTGGGCAGGGCCAGGTCCCTCAGGCAATAAAGGCCTTTCCCCCTGACCACATTGGGACCCAGGAGTCTTTGTGGCAGCTGTCCCAGGCCACCAGGCCAACATAACTTGGAAAGCCCCTCAAGGAAAACCCAGTTAGACCAGGCAGCAAAAGCTGTGACTACAACAAAACAATTCAAGGAAGAAATCTCATAAATCATCACTGCCCTTTTTTCTCTCCATAAAACTACTTTCACCATCTTGTGGTGCTTCCTAATTCAAGCAGCTTGACTTTAAGGAAATTACAGAACCTGTGAAGCCACTAACGTGCTGTGTGACTTTGTGCAAGTCACTCACCTCACTGAGCCACCTCTGTTTCTTCATCTGTGAAATGGGCATAACAGTAATATATAACCCTACCTACCTCACAGGACTGTTGTGAGGATCAAACGAAATAATGTACATGAGAATACAGTATAAATGTTAAGTGACTGTTACCATTTTGTGTCTGCTTATAAGGGGGAGAAAAACACCAGTCTTAAGTCAGACTGGCTCAGGTTCGAATCCTGGCTGCATTTCTTACTCTGTGACCTTGGACAAGTCGCTGAGCCTCTCTGATTTATTTCGTCATTGGGTAACATCCCTCCTTCTCCCAGGTCATACAACTTAAATGCGTTGGTGTGTGTGAAAATTCCTAGCCAGGCCTGGCACATAGGAGCTCAGTAAAAGCTCGCCCTTACAGGAGGTGGTACCGGTGGACTCTTGTGCCAGGAACGGAGAGTACAGTTTAACCAGCCCTTTCAGAGCACGAGGTGTGCAGGCTCTGAGGCTGGGAACAGCCACAAATAAGTTCAGCTGAATTCGCCTGGAAGGTCAGGGCTTCACACAGTGTGCTGTGGGAACTTAGGTAAAGAGAGCCTCAGAGAGGGCTCTGTGGAGGGTCGAGCTGTGCCTTTGGTTGGTTGGATTTTTTGACAGAATAAGCAAGGAGGGCACCACGGGTGCAGGGAACAGCAAGAGCAGGGAGCTGGCAGCCAGCCAGGGAGGGTGACCAAGGAAGGGTGTGTATTCACGCATATCCACAGCACAAGGGGAGCAACAGGTTGTATGTTCAAGGCAATCTCATTGCGCCCACATCTAACTTAGGTGAGTTCAGCCATCTGCTTAGCAAAAATGTGAGAAAGGGAACAAACACTAAGCAGTGCCAGCAGCGCCATCCCAGCGCTCGAGTGAGTGAGAGTGGGAGTGAACTGGGAGGCAGAGATGTGCTTCCTGTGAGCCCCTCACCGCCCTGAGTGAGACCCAACGGTGATCTCACCGGGATTCAGTTTAGCCTTTTTATACAGCCCAGGGCTTCATCCCAGCTGAAGGGGCAACGTCAGGCACACAGCACTTGCTGGCTCTCTGTTCCTGCCCTAGGTGTGGTCCCACGCACGCAGAGGGATGGTCAGAACAGGTGCTCAGGGGAACCATAGGCACCTTGGTATGACCGCTTCATGAGGCCTGCCACCAAACGGTCCCCGCATGCTTGGAGGCCAGCAGCAGCCGCCACCTCGGCCACCACTCTGTGATCTCACACCCTTAGGACCTCCAAAGGCCCTTTTCCCTTTTATGAAGGGCCAAGCCTCATGCCCCGTTCTGCCTTTGGGCCACAGCTCCCAGTGCAGGAATGGCCAAGATCCCCCTTGTCCACACCTCAGACTTCGGAGCCCAGGATGCAGCCATTCTGTTTTGTAAACTGCTGTGCAGCCTAAATTATATAGCATTTGTGTAACTGCCCACTTATTTACCCCAAACTGCAACTTCCTTTTATAGATTGCTCCTAAAACAATCTGTTGTGAATAGGGGCTTAGCCACGGTCAGCCTTGGGCCAATTTCTTGGCTCATGTGGCCAGAGCACCAGCCCATCCCTGTCCTGAATTACAGTCTCTTCACACTGACTGCCTGCGTCTGCCTGTGTCCCAGGGGGCTCAAGCCGATGGAGGCAGTTGGCAGGGAAATGAGGCCTGTGATCATCTCTCAGAGCAAAACAACCTTGATAACAGGGCCATCAAAGAGAGGGGCCGGGGCCCATCTCCAGGCCCTGCAGGGTCCTGGCTCTGGCAGCTCCATCTCCCCAGACAGCCCAGTGACTTCAGTCTTCTTCAGAACCTTTGGCACAGTGTGGCACCTGCAGAACTGTGGAAACTGTGGTGACACACTTACCCCAGTCTGGATCACAAGGACCAAAGGGGACCCTGAGGAACAACATCGGCCTGTGGAAGCCAGAGAATCACCGAGTGACCCAAGACCACCCAATACAAAGGACTGCAAAACAAGCTTTGAGGTGGTACCCGTCCGGCTCTGACTCTCAGGGGCAAGAAGTGCATACACAGCCTGGTGTATCTGACCCTTGCCACCCCCTTTCCTGGTCCCATTTCCTGCCAACTTCCCTGCCACCCCCCAATATACACAGCATTCCAAAGCCTTTGTCAGCATTTCCCAGTTAGCTGGCAGCCCTAGAGTGTTCTAGCCTGTTCTCTTCCTTATGCCAGGCCCCTCCACTCAAAGCCAAGGTTCCCTTTTACTAAAGAGTTGGGTAAAGACCTAGCTGAAATACATTTGAAATCCTCTGGGGCTGCAGTCCCCAACCCCAGGGCCACGGAAAAGTACCAGTCCGTGGCCTGTTAGGAACTGGGCCGCACAGCAGGAGGTGAGAGGCAGGCTAGTGAGCAAAGCTTCATCTGCATTTACAGCAGCTGCTCCCCACCGCTCACATCACCACATAAGCTCCGCCTCCTGTCAGACAGTCAGGCATTAGATTCTCATAGGAGCTCGAACCCTACTGTAAACTGCACCTGTGAGGGATCTAAGCTTCGTGCTCCTTCTGAGAATCTAATGCCTGATGATCTGAGGTGGAGCTGAGGTGGTGATACTAGCACCAGGGAGCAGCTGCAAATACAGATTATCATTAGCAGAGAGGTTTGACTGCACAATAAATGTAATGAGCTTGAATCATCCCGAAACCTTCCCCCACCTCCTGGTCTGTGGAAAAATTGTCTTCACTGAAACAAGTCCCTGGTGCCAAAGAGGTTGGGGACCGCTGCCCTAGGGATCTTGCCAGCCAAAGAACAAAGGTTCATGTGTTATGATATGGATACTATCTCCCCCAACTGGTTCATTTTATAAATCCTATATTGGATTTGCTTCTTCAACACCCTTTTGTATGGCACCTTATAAGTTGCCAAGCTCCTTCACATCCACAGTTTTCTTTCCCAGAACCAAAAAATATGTCTTGCCATTCCACACTCCTGTCTGGGCTGCCCTTTACTACTTTGTCTTCATAACAAACATCTGTTCACCCTTCGACACTGTGTCCACCTGGCCTCCTCAGCTCCAAGCAGACCCTGTCCCAACCCGCCTGTGCCACCCTATACTTTCATCAGTATACTGCAGTTGTTCACAGGCAGACTTGTACTGGTAAATAAAGCCCTGGTTTGGACTGTTGGCCACTTTCCATGGTATAAAGTGTTACCATGGTGGATTTCAAGCCACCAATGAGATGTCACTGACAAGCTGGAAAAGAGGCACACATGCATTTCTGGACAGCTGGAGTGAGCCAGCTCCAGCACCCATCATCCTTCTCACCGAACTGCTAGCTGGTAAGGCGGTGAGGACAGGTTCTGTCTTTCCCTTTGCAGCACCAGTGCCTAGCACACAGAAGGTGCTCAATATACGTTGGTGGGACTTCTGCCACCTCTGGAGTAGGACATTTTTATTCCCATAATGTCCTCTTTTTTTTTTTTTTTTCTGAGACAGTGTCTCACTCTGTTGCCCAGGCTAGAGTGTCATGGCATCAGCCTAGCTCACAGCAACCTCAGACTCCCGGGCTGAAGCGATCCTCCTGCCTCAGCTTTCCTTGTAGCTGCAACTACAGGAGCATACCACCATGCCTGCTAATTTTTCTATTTTTAGTAGAGACAGGGTCTCACTTTTGCTCAGGCTGGTCTCGAACTCCTGAGCTCAAGCGATCCTTCCGCCTCTGCCTCCCAGAGTGCTAGAATTACAGGCATGAGCCACCGTGCCCAGCCTCAAACTCCTTCTTGAACAAAGTCTTGCTCAAACTAAAGTAGGCTGAAGAGAACACAAATTGGGAATCAGACTGCCTGGGATCAAAGTCCAGCCTTGTCACTTAACAGCTATATGACCTTGGGCAAGTTACTTAATCTCTCTGTTTCCTTGTCTGTATAGTGGAGATTACAGTATCCACCTCATAGGAGTGTTGTAAGGGTTTGATGAGGTAATATATCTATAGCCTTTTTTTTTTTTTTTTTAGACAGAGTGTCGCTTTGTTGCCTGGGCTAGAGTGAGTGCCGTGGCATCAGCCTAGCTCACAGCAACCTCAGACTCCTGGGCTCAAGCGATCCTTCTGCCTCAGCCTCCCGAGTAGCTGGGACTACAGGAATGTGCCACCATGCCCGGCTAATTTTTTTCTATATATTTTTAGCTGTCCAATTAATTTCTTTCTATTTTTGGTAGAGACGGGGTCTCGCTCTTGCTCAGGCTGGTCTCGAACTCCTGAGCTCAGAACGATCCGCCCGCCTCGGCCTCCCAGAGTGCTAGGATTACAGGCGTGAGCCTTAACATTATTACTTTGGGGATTAAGCTTCAGCATGAGTTTCAGAAGGGACAAACATTCAAACCATAGCAGAGGATATACAGATGTCAAGTGAGAACATAAAAAGATATTCAACATCATTAGCCACTAGACAAATACAAATTGAAACCACGATGAGTTATTATTAATACTACATATCTAACAAAATGGCTTAAATTAAAAATAGTGATAAAACCAAATGTTGGTAAGAATGTGGAGACACTAGGTCATTCACACATTGCTGGTAGGAATGTAAAATGGCACAGTCATTATGGAAAACAATATTGCAGTTTCTTAAAAAACTAAACATGCAACTACTGTATGACCCAGCAGTTTCACTCCCAGAGAAATCCAGACTTAATGTTTACATAGAGACTTTCCCATTAATGTTTATAGCAGTTTTATTCAGAATAGTCCCAAACCGAAAACAACCTAGATATCCTTCATCAAGTGAATGATTGGTTAAACATACTATCGCACATCCATACCATGGAATAGTAGTTGACAATAAAAAGGCATGAACTATTGATGTATCCAACAATCTGGATTAATTTTCAGAAAGTTACGCTGAGTAAAAAAATACCAGTATCAAAAGGTTACACACTGCATGATTCCATTTATACATTCTTAAAATGAAGACATTACAGACATGGAGTATAGATTAGTGGTTTCTAGGGATTAGGGAGTAGGTGAGAGTGAGAGAGAAGTGGGTGTGACTATAAAAAGGCAACTCCAGGTATCCTTTGGTGATAGAAACGTTTTGTATTTTGACTGTATCAATGTCAGTACTCTGGTTGTGACATTGTACCACAGTTTTGTAAGATGTAACCATTGGGGGAAACTGGGTAAAGGGTACTAGGCTCTCTCCCTATTATTTTTTACAACTGCATATGAATCTGTAATTATCTCAAAATAAAAAATTCAATTAAAAAAGAAAAAAAAAATCTTGGTTCTTGGGCTCCATCTGAAACCTGGCCAATTAAGATCTCTAGGGGCGCAGTGGCTCACGCCTGTAATCCTAGCACTCTGGGAGACTGAGACGGGTGGATCGCTCGAGGTCAGGAGTTCGAGACCAGCCTGAGCAAGAGCAAGACCCCATCTCTACTATAAAAATAGAAAGAAATTATCTGGACAACTAAAAATATATATATAGAAAAAATTAGCCGGGCATGGTGGTACATGCCTGTAGTGCCAGCTACTCGGGAGGCTGAGGCAGGAGGATCCCTTGAGCCCAGGAGTTTGAGGTTGCTGTGAGCTAGGCTGATGCCACAGCACTCCAGCCAGGGCAACAGAGCCAGACTTTGTCTAAAAAAAAAAAAAAAAAAAAGATCTCTAGGAATGAGGTTTGAGAATCTATATTTCTAACAACTCCCTTGGCTCTACAGACTGCCATTTGAGAACCAATGATGGAACCCAGCTTCTTACTGGTACATGAGTTCCTTCTAAAAACCTCCCCGACAGTGACCCCAGGATAGCTGCTTGAATATTTTCAGAGAAATAGACCATTGCTGGTCAAGGTAGCCCATCTACCTAGAGGAGAGTATCATGGAGGGGATGTTCTTGGGTTTTGACCCAAAATCTGCCTCTCTGTATGATCTAGCCACTAGATCTAGGGCTTCCCTATGGGTCAACCTGTCATTCATGTGACAGTCCTTTAGTCTTGTCCCACTAAGTTTTTCTCATTACACATGGTTTCAAGCTCTCTCACTATCCTAGCCACTCTAACCCCAATATACTTGGGGCTGATAGGTTTCCCAGGAAGGCAATCTGTGAGTGATCTCAGCAGTCAGATTGCAAAGTTGTCTCACTTAGGATACATTCAACTAAAAATTCCAAGTCATTTTCACATGGATTGCTGTTCAGCAATTGCTAGAACTCAGCTGATGTTTAGGACACAAGTTTAATACTTTACATTTAAGGGTTGTTTTTTTTTTCCTTTTTAGCATTTAAAAAACTGAGATATACTTCATATAACATAAAATTCACCATTTTAAAATGTACATTTCAGTATATTCACTATGGTGTGCAATTATCACCACTATCTAATTCTAGAACATTTCCATCATCCCAAAAGTAACCCCCATACCTATTAGCAGTTAGTACCTATTCTCCCCTCCCCAATCCCTTGGTAACTACTAGTCTACTTTCTGTATCTGTGGATTTGCCTATTCTGGACATTTCATTTAAATGGAATCATACAGAATGTGGTCTTTGTGTCTGGCTTCTTTTACTTAGAGTATGTTTTCAGGGTTCATCCATGTTGGTACATGTGACAGAACTTCATTCCTTGTTGTAGCTGAATGATATTCCACTATATGCATATGCCACACATTTTGTTTATCCATTCATCAGTGGATGGAAATTTAGTTTTTTTCCACTTTTTGGCTATTGTAAATAGTGCTGCTATAAATATTTGTGTATAAGTTTTTGTGGGAATATATGTTTCAGTCATCTCAGGTATATATACCTAGGAGTAGAATTATTGGGTCACATGATAACTTGATGTTTAATTTTCTAAGGAACTGCCTAACTGTTTTCCACAGACATACTTAACATTTGTCCTTCTTAAATTTTATCATTCATCAAATATCATTCCCCTGATCAGCCAGCCTAGTATCTTGATTGTAAAAAATAATAAAAAGGGGAAAAATCTGATATTCCAACTCCCTTTCCCAGAAAGTGTAGGATCTGGGGTGAAGCAGAGACAGTAAAATAGTTATAGGGCTTGGAGCAAAAGAGAAACAGACTGGGTCCAAGGGAGAGGCTGGCTCAGAAACCAAAGAGACATAGCAGACAAGGCAACAGATACAGAGAGTGTTTGGCCAGAGAAGCCCAAATAAAGTCTGAGACAGAGGGGCTCTGACCAGGGTCAGGAAGGAGAAGCAAGGGGAATAAGAGAAGGAAACCAGTAGGTGTGATTCAGAGAGATTCCCCGAGACACTGATATGTACAGCCAGGACTCCAGCAGAGGCTGAGCCTCTGCTCAGCAGTTGCTTCTTCTATGGGTCTGGAATGAGGTCTTGGGATAACCAGCCAGTTTGGATTATCTCCAAGACCTCTGCTCAAGGTGGAATGGGATGGAGTTTCCCCAAATTCGTTTAGTACAATAGTTCTCAAACTTTAGCTTAAGTTAGTCACGTGGAGGGCTTGTTGAAACACAGATTGCTGGGCCCCACTACTTGAGTTTATAATTCAGTAAGTCTGTGCTGGAGCCTGACTTGTTAGAATTGGCATTTCTAACAAGTTCCTCAGTGATGCTTATGCTGTGGGTTCAGGGGCCACACATACTTTGAGCCAAGATGGATCTTGGGGAACTGGCAGTAGCCCAGTGGACTTGGACATATGGGGCTTTGAAAGTTTGTCTCCCTCAAATACCAAGAGAAAAACTTGAGATCATCATCAGATAAAGACAACAATCTTGGAGGTGATAGCACAACAGTATGGATCCTGGGTTGCTTTCTGACCATGTGGAGCAGAGCCACCCTCTTGGTCTGGATGGCTTACCCAAATGTTCAGAGAGACAAATTCTATTTTTTTAAAGACACTATACTTTTGAATCTTTTAATTATAACAGTTTACTCTGTCCTTTAACAAGTATGGATATGTTATAAATACGTTCCATAAATATTTGGGGACAGAAGACATGAAATCTTAAAAATAAAGGTAGTACATGGTAAGTGCTAAGTCAGGAGGAAAGAGAAATCACTTTGTGCTAGAGATGTCAGAAAAGGCTTCTGTTTCAGTCAGGGTTTTCCAAAGAACCAAACTCTCAAACTCTAATACACACACACACACACACACACACACACACACACGGAGAGATTATTTTAGGAAGCTGGCTCATGCTATGTGTGATGTGGGGCCTGACGAGTCTGAAATCCATAGGGCAGGCAGGCTGGAAACTTAATTAGGAGTTAATGCTGCAGGCAGGAGACAGAATTTCTTCTCCAAGTAACCTCAGTTTTTGCTCTTAAGGCCTTCAGTTGATTTGATGAGGTCAACGCACATTACTGAGGATAATCTTTACTTAAAGTCAACTGATTATAGATGTTAACCACACCTACAAAATGTCTTCATAGCAACATCTAGATTAGTGCTTGATTAATTAACTCAGTACTATAGCCTAACTCCGGTAACATGTAAAACCAACCATCACAACTTTCCAAAGGAAGTGGTATTTGAGTTCAGCCTTGAAGAATGGATAAGATTTCAAGAACCACATGGCTTACATCAGGCTGATTTTCATATGCTTATTATCTGGCCATGTGTTTCTGAAGCTATAATAACTTTCTTCAAGGATATAAACTGCCTTATTTAAGCATTGGCTCCATATGGAGAAAAAGATAATTTAAACCCACAGTCTGGTTCCGTCAGTGAGTTAAATGCTGCAATTCTAAGGGGCCATTTGATCAGACAGTGCCATACTGAATGGTGCAAGTGGTCTGATGGTTTCACACACGGATACTGGCACAACAGTTGCTGAGTTGCTTCTGGGAAGTTCAGACAAGAACAGAACGTTAGCCCAGTAGAAGTTTTCCTGCCACACACACACACACACACACACACACACACACACACACACACAGACACGTGCACAGTATGTCCAGCTAACTTTGGAGGCTTGCACGTGGCATCCAGCAACTTGGATGGCACAACCTCCGGGTGAAGGTGGGTCACAAGACTTATGCAATTCATAAATCTTTGTGAAATTCAAGTACTTGAACTTTTACTGAGAAACAATAAAGCCCTCAACTGAAGCAGATCTCAATTCAAGCAAAGGTATGTTTTTATTTGACAAGAGAAGGAAAGAATTAATTTGCTTGAAATCAGGACTGTCACTGGTCTACAAGTAGGCAACTGTGTGGAAGGATCCCAACAGATGGCTCCCCCGCCTGCCTCAAAGTCTCTACCATCTGCTGAAATTTATCAGCACTGAAGCTTCATTTTCTTCTGTTAAGGCTTGATCACTTCTAAAATGTTTTAGACTTGCTGAGAAAAAGATTTGATAGAGAGAAAGAATGCAGACTGCAGGAACCTGAGGATAAAAAGATTCAGAAGTGGAATGCAGTTGGCTCTGAAGATAAATTTTATCAAATTTACTACAAGTTAAACTGCTCTTGGTACTTGGTTGGAAAACATAAGTCCAATTCTGTGTAAGCTCTCAATCTTGGTCCCATTTGCTCTGAGCCAAATGTAGAATATATAAATGGATATGATCCCTGATAAGGGACTTTGAATGTCAGACCCTCCTGGTCCTTAAAGGAGTAACTACCACAAGTCTGCACTCTCCCCTAAACCCCATAAAAACCTAGATAACTAGGCAAACAAGAAACAACTGTTTTCAGATATTGAATAGTGCAGCACTATGATGTCCAAGAGAAGGGAACAAAACAAGATGAACACTATGGTTGCTCTGGCTTTCTTCATGAAAGCAATTTCCTGGCAGCAGTTTAGGAACGGGGAACCGAAATAGAGCCTGGTGGTTTGGCTGAGTGGAGACAGAGATTATAACTAGTGGACAGGAAGGAGCTTTATAGAGAAAACAAATCCAGAAATCTGTATAGATATTCTTCTGAGACTTTGGCTGGCTATCAATTTGTGTACGCAAAGGGTGAAACTCCATGAGGCTGGACAAAGAACTGGGAAAGAGCAATTATTAGGGCACCGTAGGCCAAAAGTTTCTCAAAACTTTCACAAGACAGGGACTGAATCAGGTTCCCAGCAGCCAGAGTGGAGAGACTTTGCTGCATACATGGAGAAATCAGTAGAGACCCCAGATAGATCAAACTTTAATACTGAGGCTAAACCAGACATAGAGTAAGGCTACTCCTGATATATTCCCCCCAAAGAAACCCTTAAAAGCAAGCCTGAAAAAGATTAGGTTAATTTGAAAATAACTTTCTGCCAGAACAAAGTCAAACAGTCTTTAAAGGAATACAA
>CAUYSK010075890.1:0-41032 GCA_963575035.1 Avahi laniger
GAGATGCCAGGCCCTTTTAACAACCAGCTCTTGAGGGAACTAACAGAGAACTCACTCATTACCACAAGGAGGGCACCAAACCATTCCTGAGGGATCCACCCCCATGACGCAAACACCTCCCATTTGGCCCCTCCTCCAAAATTGGGGATCGAATTTCAACATGAAGTTTAGGGGAACAAACATCCCAAGTACAGCAATAGGGGGTGAAAAATCTTATCACAAAGCCCCTTTGGCCTTACTCACCTGCAAATGGCCAATATTTCATGCTTTAAAAAATGAAACCAACTAGCACTATATACTGCTCCAGTGGCTCTCAAAGTGTGGTCCCTGGACCAGTAGCGTCAACATCACCTGTAAACTCAGTAAAGTGAAAATTACTGAGCTCCACTGGTAGTCTACTGAATCAAGAACTCTGGAAATAAGACCCTGCAATGGGATGTGAACAACTGTGTGGGTGGTTCTGACGCGTGTCAAATTTGGGAACCATTGTTTTACTCTTTCTTGTTGCCTGATTAAATGGGAGGAGAACTGACCACTGACCACAACTTGCCATTCCACAGGTAATCATCACCCTTTCTCCTACAAATATAAGAAAAGGGCAGATATTTGGGCCACTAGGAATGGGATTTTTGCAGACCCAGCTCAGATTGCTGGGCACTGCAGCTTATGGAGCACCTCTGAGGAGGAAGAGTTTGGGAGGATCCAGGAGTCCTTGCATCCTAACATCAAAACTTGGACCTGACCAGTACATTCTCTCTGCGTGAGGGAGGAATTAAAAAGAAAAAGGCAACTGCTTGGGGAGATGTTTTCAGAGACGGTGTCTGTGTTGTATCCTTGGGGTCTGTGGATTGAGATAGTTTCTCTGCTTTTGGCCCCGGAGAGCGTCCCCTGTCATCTCCCACTCTGCCAGGGCTGCAGAAAGCATCCTCGGCTGATTGTCCCAATCAGGTACCACTGAGCCAGTGCCAGTAATGAGCAATGACCCAGATTCTGCCATCTGCTTCAAGGCCTGCTTTGTCAACACTTAGACTGACCTCTGAATTCCTTCTTTCGAAACCTCCCAGGAAGGCTGCGGTAGCATCTTGGGTGACTGTCATGGCTCTCTGTGGGGCAGTGAGCCACACTCTGTTTTAAGAGCCTCAACCATGCCTGATTGGCATCACTGGCAACACCAAAGTCTGCTCTGGCCACCAAGCAGGGAAACTCATGGCTCACCTCGCACTTGCAAAAAAGCGACTTCAGCATGTTGGCTGATGGGAGGCCTTTGTCACCTGTGAACATGGAGGGGGCTGAGGGATGGAGTGGTATTTATGGAGATGGGACAATCAGGATCTACTTTGACACCCATTCTGAGCACTTTCTGGAATATCTTTTAAAACTTGAAAAGGCTCCTCTCTCTTGACTGTTCCCCTCCCACACTGCAGCTTACAACCTCAGTTGCTGTTTTACAGTGTACACTCCCCATCCCCCCAATAAGTGGACCAGGAATTGAACCTGACCCGAGTTGGGCCTATCAGCAACCCGACCTGGCCAGGGCCTGCGAGGCGACCTGCTGTGTGCCGGGTGTTTCTTGGCCCCTGGATGGCAGCAGTGCAGGGCAGGTGGGATCTGTAGAGTCAGAGAAGACAGGAGCAGGGATCAGGAAAGCAGGAAGAGTCTTGAGAACTTTCCAGTTCCTTCCTGAAGTCCAGCTCCATGATTGACTTTTGGATCACATGAGGTAAGATACTCCTGCACCATTTTAATAAATTTTCGCTGCCTCTAGATCAAGCTGGATTCTGTTACTTAAAACCAAAAGAGGTGTAATGAATAAGGATTAATCTGTAAGAAGAACTGTTGGGTAGAGTTAAGTCTTAGGCCACGCTGGAATCCCCAGGCCCTTGTGTCCCCTTGGAGGCTACATCCGCCGTGGTGAGTGGGCACCCTGTTTAATGCTGTGCCCATCCACAGAGACCGAGCTACCACTTGATGTAGTAATACATTTCCTTTTCTTGCCACATTAGCCCAAAAAATTTGAGGGAAAAAATTATGAAAATTTTGTCTTTCCTATTTTTCCCACCCTGCCTTTGAAACCACCACTGCAGCTGCTAACAGAAGCATCTTTATGTAGAATGTGTTTTGTCCTTTTGGAGAAGACAAAGAATTATTAAAAGCACAGCCAGCTGCTTGTACTGGCAGGAGAATGAGAAGAGCTTGTCAGCATTCAGTCTTCTACCCTTCCTCAGCTGAATCACCACCGTCTTCCTCTTTACCCCTGTTTTGCTCTCACTTTTCCTGGTCCAGAAATATGGGGGCCATTTCTCTCCCCTTGCACCTCAAATCTGGGGAGACAGAACAGCCCAATCCCTCTTCCTCTGTGATAAACCTGTGTAAGTCTCTACTCTAATACTTTAAGCAAGCCTGACAAGTTGATAAACTTCACCTAGACTCATAAATATCCCCTTAATCTCTCTCTCTTTCACAAGGGCAGAGATCATTCAATATTCCAAGATTCATCTAAAAAAAAGTCCTTTGTTCTAAGCATTGAGAACTTTTAGAAAAAAGACGAAAGGCGAGCATGAAAATTTCCAGTTATTTTCCTACATCTTGGGGCAAATCCACACCAGCTTTGTATCCTGAATTTGCTACCTACTAAACGATGTGATTTTGGGCAAGTTATTTAATCCCTTTAAGATTTCCTTTCTGATTCCCACAGCTGGGGTAATGATATTGTCTACCTTATGGGGATCTTGTGAAGATTAAATGACATAGGACAATGGCTTGTATGTTAGAATTGCCAGAGGATTTTCAAAAGTCCAAATGCCAGAAGTACCCAGATCAATTAAATTAAAATTTATGGATGTGTGAGCCAGCCACTAATATTTTAAAAATCTCCTTAGGTAATTCCAGTGTTCAGCCAAATATAAGAGACAGTGAGATGGTACTTATAATAGGCACTCAATGAATAATGGCTGCTTTTATTAGTATAATTAAAAATTGAATGAGAATAGTAAGAAACCCCCAAATTTAATAGACTGCTGAAATTGAAGGCTCAGATTTATTTCTTCTTGAATTCATCCATCCAACAATGATGGAGCATTTACTGTGTGCTATTCTCTGTGCCAAATTCCCTCTCTCCAATTGAAAGTAAAAAGATTAATTTGCCTTAAAGATGAAATTCAAGTTCTTTAGGACAACCTGGTCTCCCCGTCCCCTTCATGCCCCATTGCCTGCCAGGGTCATCACCCGCACGCTGGTAAATGCCAGCCACGCTAAACTGCTGCATCATTCCAGGTCCTCGGATCTCTGTGCCCTTCCTCGCTCTGTTCCCTTTGCTTAGCTTGCCCTTCCCACACGTCTTCCCTGCTTTTCCAGTGGCCTCCCTCACAGGATGGCATTCCAGATGCAGAACCTGAGGAACAGAGGGGTGCTGCTATGGTTTGAATGTGCCCCCCAAATTTCATGTGTCGGAAACTTAATCCCCAAATTCATGTTGTTGGCATTTGGAGGTGTGGTCTTTGGGAGGTAATTAGGATTAGATAAGATCATCCAGGTGGGGCCCCCGTGATGGGACTGGTGGCTTTGTAAGAAGAAAACGAGAGACCTGAGCAGACACGCTCTTGGCCTCTTGCCATGTTATGATGCAGCAAGAAGGCCCTTGCCATATGCCACCCCTCAGCCTCACAATTTGCGGCCTCCAGAACTTTATAAATTACCCAGTCTGTGGTATTTTGTTATAGCTACAGAAAACAGACTAAGACAGGGGCCCAGCAGTGACTGGCAGCCCCAGCCATCCTCCCTGATGAACAAGCTGGTGTCCTCTCAGTCTCAGGACCCCTGAGCACCCTGCAGTGGGTGAATGATTAGTTCTCAAGGTCTTCTTTCTTCAAGACTTCTTTTCCTTTGTCTTGCTTAAGTAGCTCTATTGTTCCAGGACCCCATGGAGCTGTTCCCCAGGGTTCCTCAAAAGGAAAGAACTCTTCCTCTTTGAATCGTCCATGGGAGCAGGGCAGCTTAAAGTCACCACTTTGAGTAGCCTGAGAAGTTGGAGCCTGGATCTCCTGTGGCCACTGCATAAAATCCCATCAGGTTGGCAGTCCTGAGGGAGTAATATGAGTTTATGACCATGGATAGTCCCTGAAGACTGTTCTGCTACCTCCAGAGGGGAGAGACCCTCCAGAGGCTTGCACCACACAGCCTGACAGGTGTGATGGGTGACAGGCTATGGCAGCTGCCAGAACTGTGGCACATTCTGCTGAAGTGAGAATCTCCTTTAGGGATCTCCTGATCCCTTCCTTGCTTTGAGCTGACCTCTAGAGTGGCCCTGCTAGGAAGGTTTCAGTGCTTTCTCTCCATCTCTGGGTCTATCTGGAGGTGGTCCTCAGTGTATAGATTTGCATGTTCTCTCACTGGGCCTGCAGAGCTCTTTCTGTAGGGGCCAGCTTGGAAGACCTTACTCAGTGTTCCAAGTACACACCCACAATTCCACCCACCTGTGATTTTGGCTCTTCCAGCCCTGGGCCTGTGCCACTGGGTGAAGTCATTAGCTTTCCATCCAGGTAGAGAGTGATGCCTTCCTTGTGCTTTTGTGAGGGCATTTGTCATTTAAGATTCATATTCTATCATTGGCATTGGGGAAGGGGAGAGGAACTACTATTTGAGTGTGTCACATATTATTTCACTTAAACTTTTGTAAAAAACCCTATGTCATTGGGTAGTTATCCCCATCTTTCAAAAGAAGAAACAGATTCTTCCGAAGATCTAACTGGAATACCAGTGAGATTTTACTACGTTACAAAAAATCCTCAAATTAGTGGCTTAAAACAACCACCATTTAATTAGTTCACAATTTTAGAGATTGTCTTTTTGTCAGCTGGATTTTGGGGAGGAGGGCACAACTGGCCACATGGTCTCTCATTGTCCCCCAGGCTGGCCTGGGCTTGTCCACATGGCAGCTTGGCAGGGTTTCAAGAGGAAGGGCAGGCAGGTGCAAAGCCTCTTGATGCTTAGACTTGGAACTGGCACGACGTCACTTCCACCACAATCTATTGGCCAAAGCAAGCCATGAAGCCTGCCCAGATACAAGGGATGGTGAAATAGACTCCACCGCTTGATGGGAAGAACTACAAAGTCATATGGCGAAGGGGCATGCCAACAGAGAAGGGTGAGAATTGGATCCACTTTTGCAATCTACCACAGTTGTTAAGTGGCAGAGGTAGGATGTTATTTTCAAATTATGAAAATAGCATGTGCACATGAAAAAAATTCAAATAGTATGCAAAAGGGACAATGAGGAAGAGAAAGTCTCATTCTTATTCCTGGGATGAGGAAACACATTCTAGTCTGGTTCTACTCTCCACATGTAAACACCATTAAGAGTTGTATATCTTGATATAGTTTTTTTGTGCATATACACAAATGGGAGTCCAATATATACACTATTTTGCACTTTGTTCTTTTCATTTAACAATATAGCTAAGAGCTCTTTCTCTAGCACAACCAGAAATACTCCATTTCTTTATATATATATGTGTGTGTGTGTGTATGTGTGTGTGTGTGTGTGTGTGTGTATATAGTAGTCAACTGAATAAATGTATCATGCTTTATTCAACCACACTCCCTACTGCTGGGCACCTAGGTTGTTTCTAGTTTTTGTTGTCACAAACAATGCTGTAGTGAACACCCTTGAATGTTTTTCTTTATATACTTGTAGATTAGATTCCTAGAAATGGAATTTCTAGGTTCAGCATCGTATTCAAGCCTTGATCTATTCCCAAAGCACATGCTCTTTCCAAGACGGATCTCTGGTGACCACAGTGCTCCTCCAGCTTTTTCTACCACTAGAAGCTACCTTAGGAGCCGTGGACCACACTGCATGCACACACGACACATGCTCTGTCCATCCTCTTTCCTTCCTAAGCAGGTTCAAGAGTCCAGAGCTATGCATTATTAAGCTCTCTCAACAAGATCCAGATTAGTTGTCTTTTCTGTGTCTTTCTTTATGAACATATTTTGGAGACATGTACTACTTTATTGTAGTAACAAATATTACCATGCAGAGGATGGGTTGCATCCAAGTGAAGACCTAATGTATACATGAATGAAGGTCTCATAAGTAGTTCTAATAGGGATAAGTGGTAGGAGAATTAAATGAATCATCACACGGCAAACAGTAACATAGGCCTGTTGTCACACTGAGCAGTTATAAACCATGAATTTAATCCTTATTCACAGAAACTTTAGCAGCTCAGGAAAATTAAGCATAGTAGTAAATTTGTGGTGAAGAAGTTTCTTAAAACCATATTTTCATTTTTTAATATTTATTTTTGAGTTTCTTCTTGCATCTGATGCCTACATGCTACCTGCCTAGGCATATTGGGGTCCTGAATTTTTGCCACATATGCATGGACTTAGCTCTGCTATGAACAGCAGGTTGGTGGCCAACAGAGTCTGGAGGTGTCATGCAAGCACATTCAGACACCCCATTTGTTTCTCACAGCCCCCAGTTATGTCCCTGAGTAGCTGAAACTGATAATTCTGCAGAAGGGAATGAATAACAGAGAGCTCATGTCTGTGACATAGGAAGTCTGCATTTCAGAGCTGTTCAGCAGATAGGTTAAAAAAGTCAATTTCCAGAGAATGCAGTTTCAAAAACGTTGCTTAATGGTTTGGGTCCTTTAGAGAAGTATAGGCATGTGCCTCACACTTCAGAGCAGGAGGTACCCAATCTCTCCTCTGTTCCTTAATAACACAGATATTGCTGTTGTCAAAAAGGTGAAGTTCTGAAATGTTCCCATTTTATTTATTTATGAGACAGAGTCTCACTCTGTAGCCCTGGGCAGTGCAGTGGCATCATTGTAGCTCACTGCAGCTTCAAGCTCCTGGGCTCAAGTGATCCTCTTGCCTCAACCTCCCAAGTAGCTGGGACTATAGGCATGTGCCACAATGCCCTGCTAATTTTTTCTATTTTTAGTAGAGGTGGGGTCTTTCTCTTGCTCAGGCTGGTCTTGAACTCCTGAGCTCAAACAATCCTCTCGCCTCGGCCTCCCAGAGTGTTAGGATTACAGGCGTGAGCCACTGCGCCAGCCAGTCGTTCTGAATAGTAGTATTTAAAGATGTTTAATACCTTTATTATATAGCAAACCAAAGCCTTGCCTATTTTTATAGCTCAAGAATAGTGTTTTATCCCATGGTACACGGAACAGTGATGAACTTATAGGCTAGTCACTGACCAGTCCCATATTAATGTATTCATTTCTTTTTAGGCCTTTTTCCAACAGAAGTGCACTGGCCTGGACTCAGGAGACTGGGGCCTGATTCTTTAGCCCAAGCCGGTGAGCAGGACGCAGCCACGCACCAGTGGGTGCCCTCCTTGGAGGAACTTCCTGCTGAGTGCGTCTGAAGTGTGCTGTGTGAATTCCCTGTGCTTGCGCGCCAGCCTCCCTCTATCTCGGCATCCAAGAGGAAGCAAGACAGGTTTCCCCGTAAGATCTTCACACCTGCTTGGAGTCTGCCCCGTGCTAGCTTTCTACTACTTTCCCCACCTTTCCCCCACCATAAGCATCGCAAATCCATTAGGACAGTTATTCCGGCAGAAACAAAACCTGGTTTCAGAGTCCTTTTCAAGACAGCTCTATAGGCAGCCACTTTGGCTCATCCAGTCAGCATGAAAGAGGAGACTTGTTTGCAATCGTGCTTCTGAGTAAATTTGTCTGAAAGCAATTCTGAAATCAATATCCAGAGAACAGGGCTCCCAAGACATTGGGGAGAGAGAGAGGACAGAGTCAGGGCTGCTGAAGAACACGGCTGTTGTTCAGGGCTGGGATCCCCTGCCACAGCTCAAGTATAACACAACAGCCTTCCAATGGGCATGGTGATCTCTTCCCATTGTATTTCCCTGACTGTGTGTGTGTGTGTGTGTGTGTGTGTGTGTGTGTCTCAAAGACCCCTGATAACTGGCTGAAGCTGTGGGTCCAGTTGTAGCCGTAGAACAGAGTGATCCCACTGATAGAGATCAAACTGGTGTCCTTGACTTCCCTGGTGTGTTTCTTAACCAACTGAGCTAGCTTGTGACCAACAGAGAAAAATAAAGGCTCATTACTCAAAGTGTGGTCCATGGACCAACACAGTGGCCTCCCTTGGAACTTGTTAGAAATGCAGAATCTCAGGTCTCATTCCAGATCTACTGAAATAGTGATTCAAAATTTAACAGATTTTAACAAATCACGAGGGTGATTTATATGCACATCACAGTGTGAGAAGCAATGGCTTAGAAAAGGCACCATACAGCACAATGACTTCAAGCTGCCTAATAAGAGTCTACTATGTGTCCCCTTGGCAGATACCAATCAAGCATATGACAGGCTCTGTCTTCAAAGGCATGGAGTAAAAGGACCATGCAGAGCACAGACTGGGTTTGTGACTCATTGTTCTGGAAAGAAAACGCTGTTCTCGTTTTGTGCTGCCTTTTATTTTTCTTCCTCCCTCTGCTGTTAAGTCTCACATCCTTTTATGTTGCTCTGCATTGCATGGGCCCTAATACCTCCCTTTCAGAATTTCTCCCAACTCTCTTGGTGGCTTTGGGGCTCATCTCAGTCCTCACACTTTACAACAACATGCTCTATTTCTCCACACCTCCTGCTGGCTCGAGGTTTTGACTGAGGCCTTGGTTTTTCAGAGTTCACTGATATGGTTTTTCTCCACCTTGGCTGTGGTTGATTTGCTTATTCTATTGAAGAGGGTCTAGAATCTTAGGTAACTCAAAAGGCACATAACAAGGCTTGGAATGGAATTGCATAGTGGGTCCTATTTGCTGTTAAGAAGAGACAAAGGTTTATTCAATTGGTCACTTACTTGGGATCTTTCACCTTTTCTGAGATCTATTAAACAGCCCCTTGGGCTGGGATTCTCATCCAAGCGGGAGCTGAATGGCCAAGTGACAGATGCCAACTACGTTAGCCAGATGATGTGCCCGGTTATCTTTCTTCTCTATCTTCAGAAACCTTGCCACTCTGGACTGCCATCTTGGAAGACTGTCCTGCCCAGCCCTGCGTAATGCTAAATCACTGTTATCCCCGCTAAGTTTACTGCTATGGGTCAAACTTAATGGTGTAAGCGATTCATATATCCTCTTAACATTTAGAAGAACAGTGATTAGAAGAGGCAGGACAGGGTGTCTCTAAAGTCTGTCAAGGGAATAAAATATGAGCCGTGGAAATGATTCCGTTTGCCTTCACTGTCCCCATTCAGTCCATTAGCTGGTGGCACGGGGCACCTCACAGCCGCCATCCCTGGCTGCCAACATTCAGGATGCCAGGCCTCTTTAAATCTGAATAACCGAGTCTGTGGATTAATTATATTTCCTTAACTCAGACTCTGTTAATAAGACTCTGTCATCATTTCCATTAAGAAAATAATGAGTGAATAAGATGGCAAATTATTAGTCGTACCAGTGCTCTTGTCTGTGTTTATTTTTCCCCCTGAGGATATTTTGGGTGAAGATTTCCACTCTGATGGCGTTGTTTTGCAAAACTATACGATCCTCCACCGTGCAGTAGAATATCCACTAACCCCATGTGGCTATTTAAATTTAAATTAATTAAAAATTGATACGAGATTTAGTTGCTCAGTTACACCATCTGCAACATTTCAAGTGTGTGATAGCCACATGAGGCTAGTGGCCACAGATAAAGGACGTTTCCATCGTGACAGAAAGTGCTTTTAGACAGTGCTGACAATGGCTCAGCAGAATTTAGAATAAAGAACATGGACTTCTGTGTTGTATGGGCCTGGATCCAAATCTCACTTCTCCTACTAAGCAGCTAAATGACTTTGGGCAAGTCATTTAACTTTCCTAAGGGCTCAGTTCCTGCATCCGTTAATTGGCTAATTCTACCTGCATGGCAGGGTAGTTGTGAAGATTAAATGAGATGGCCCTTCTGAGAGCGCCTGGCATCAGTGCTCTGTTGATGTTAATCTCCTTTCTCCTGCTCTTTCTGCCAAACAACCTCTCTCTCTTAACCCCTAGATCACCTGCGTTACTGGGCACTGGATCTGAGCTCGAAGGCCTGGCCAAGAGCAGAGAGGATCACCTTTCCCTCAATGATAGAATGGGGGAATTTGTGATATTCTGAGATTCTAAGACTATAATACCTGCCCAGGCAGGGAAGGGACAGGTTTTGTTTCTTCTGCCTTCCCTGCCTGTATCCACTCAGCTCTGCGCAGTCATTGCCTGAAATGGATGGGTGTGTCACAAACAGTAGCATTTGAAGTTTCAGATGAACGAGTATGTTATATAGATCAGTGGTTCTCAAATTTTAGTGGATAGGCCGGGTGCCGTGGCTCACGCCTATAATCCTAGCACTCTGGGAGGCCGAGGCCAGAGGATTGCTTAAGCTCAGGAGTTGGAGACCAGCCTGAGCAAGAGTGAGACACCATCTTTATAACAAATAAATAAACAAAGTACAAGAGAACTTGTTTTCAAAAAAAAAAAAAATTTTTTTTTTACCGGATATCAGAATCATCTGGAGGGTTGTCAAAACACGGAATGCTGGGCTCCACCCTGAGAGTTTCAGAATCCACAGGCCCTGGGGTGGGGCCTGGGAATTTGCATTGAGTTCCCAGGTGCTGCTGGTGCTGCAGATGCTCTTGAGTCACGGACCCTAGAACACCGTTATGGGTAAAGATTAAATTGTCTTTATCCTTGGGTTACACCGAGAGGGTGCACAGAACATTCTTGAGGGTATAAGAGTTCTTTACGACGTTGTAATAATTGTGATTTCATTGTCAAAATAAAAAAATATTAATTCATGCCTATTATGGATTATAGGTGACTTCCTTTTTCCCCTCTTCATTTTCTTTCTTTTTACAAACCATCCAGTCAAGGGCTGAGTTTTCATAGATTGTAGCGAGGGAGCTGCTCTGCTACACATGAAACCCCCGACCCAGAAGCAAGCCATCTATGAACGGTTTAGCACCAGGTTCGTCACGAATGTGTGTTGCATGACAGGTGTAGGTGACTACCTGGAAACTAGCTACAGTGTGTGATTTTAGTGCCTGCCTTTGCATTTGTATTTACAATCACATTATTAGCAAACAATTTCCAGAACAGGCAACATCCAACTTTTGATGTAGTGTTTCTCAAACTGCTGCTGCCCTTTCTGGCACTATTACAGCTGCAGCTGGAGCCCTGGGCCTCCCAGTCTGGCTCCTGTTTTCTGTTACTCTTCGGTTACCTGGCAGGGAAGTGAGACAGCTCATATTCAGCGCATTCTTGGTGGCCAATCTTCATAGTCTACCATTTTGCCTGTAGAGGGCAGCAGTGCCAAGAATTTCCTGGTTGCATTTGAAATATGTGAGGTGGGTACCAGCCTGGTCTCTCTCTCTCTCTGTTCCCTCTGTCCCTCTTCTTACCTTGCCCTCCTTTTCGGCAGTCACATCTAATAGGGATATTTTCAGAGTGACCTCATTGCCCTGGCAACTGGTGGTCAGGAAGGCGGCCAGGAGAGCAGCCCCTGTCTTGGCTGGAGGCCCACCTGCTTTGGAGGCTGCCCCCTCCCCACTGGCTGGGCACCTGGCAATGCCCAGCGTCCCAGGAGGTGGCCATCTGGGAAACCTGTGCCTACTGCCCGCTTCTGGGCTTTGTTCATACATGTCCTCTCTTGCTTTCTTGTCCCCAAAATGCCTCTTCCCAGAAAGAATCTGAATCAGTCTCTTGTCATTAGATGAGTTCCTGCCAAACTATGGCAGCTGTCAAAGCAGCTGATAGGAAGATTATAATTCTCCCTGCCCCCAGCCCAACAGGCAGAGTGGAGTAGAGAGCACGAGGGGAGAAGGCTGTCAGGCAAAGCTCCGAGGACGGGAGAGGGTTCTATAGATGGGTCTATTTTGGCAGCTCAAGAACCATCCCCGTCCCCACCCCATCAACATGAAGACACCGGAAGGAGTCCCACTTAGTTCCCTTTCTGAATAGGCCAGGATCTTTGGACTTAATATTGCCTTAGAACGGGAACATTTCCCCTTCTTTTGGTAAGCATGCTTGACTTGGCTTGGCCCGCATGCTGTGGAGGTCACAGATTTTCTGGAGGAGGCTTTTTCCTGGTTTTGCAGTTTCTCTCCTACGTGTGCTCTTCCATGCTCTCTCTCACACGCACGCCTGGGTTTCCATTTATCGTCTTTCTGTCAAATAGGCGGCACCCGTTCTCTCATCATGACTCCCGATAGACTCACTCCTGGGGCTCACGGGGCTGCACTTCTCTCTGAACCTCCTGAGGGTCGCTCTGCAGTGGGCCCAGGAGTCCGCTTGTTTTGGGACCATCCTGCTGTAACCCTGCTCTCAGCCATGACTCAGGGTCCTGGAGTAACTCTTTCTCCCGAGGAGATGACACAAGATGTGAAACATCTTAGCTCCAAGACCCCAGACAGAACAACTCACTTCAGAAAAGACTCAGGTTACCTGGATGCCGAAATGGGCTCAGGAAGCCCTGGGACCTCTTTTGTGGGGGAGAAGTCAGTCAGCAGTGGCCTCAGAAAAATAAACTAGTTCGAATCCAAGGGGTCAGAGCAGACGAGAGAGGGAGGCTGGCCGGTGTCGGCTGCCCCGCCTCGCTGCCGACCGCCTCTTCCCTCCTGGCTTTACTTCTCTGCCTCCTTCCAGCCCAGGAATTCCCTGTGCCCTGCTTTCCTGTCCAAACTTTCCTCCTTTCACACTGAGGCGCAAATGACTGACAACAGTTGAGAGACACAGTACCCGAGAGCACCCTCTGGGCCACCCTTTTAAGATAATAGTTTAAAATGGAAAATCTCAATCATACGGAAACAGAAGAGTAGCATGAACCCCTGTATATCTGTCCCCCAGCCTCAACATTGTCACCTCCTAGCCAACCTGCTTTCTTCTATAGCCCTACGTTATTTTGAAGCAAATCCAAGCCATTTTTCTGTGTGTGCCAAGGGCTCTCTTAAGCCCCAAGGTGGCCGTGTCACACGTTGGTGCAGACCCTTTGGTGGCAGGAGAGAGTCCAGGCTGCCCCTGGGGTTAGAGGAGGTCTCTGCCAGCTGGTGCTGCCCACATCATCAGCTTACAGCTCTCCACGTCCCAGCAGACCCTACCCTTCCAGCAGTGCTGAATGTTGTTCCTCTAAATATCACATTTTTTTCAACTGTCACTTGATACAAGTGTTTCCTTTTGTTAGACTTTTCATCCTTCAACCCCAGATCAGAGGCCATCTCTTCTCTGAAGCTTTCCGTGAACCCCCAGATGGAGCTAATCAGCCCCGCCTCTGGGAGCCACGGGCATGGAGACACATGTTTATAGCACTTCTTTATCAAACAGGAGTATATTGCTTACCATAAGGTAGGCACTGTCCTAAGGGTGTTTCAAATAAATATTAACTAATTTAACCCATATAGAACAATTCTCATGAGGTTATAGATGGGGGAAGTGAGACACAGAGAGGTTTAGGTCATCCAGCTTGTAAGTGGCAGAGCTGGGATTCAAACTCAGGCATTCTGGCTTCTTAACCACCCTCTTGGGTGCTCATTCTGGTCCAAGTCCTGTGTTTGTTACCATTTGTCTTCCCTGTAGACTGTGAAGTTGTTGAGAACAGGCGCTGCCCTGTGTCTGGCACACTGCAGGTCCCGGATCCCCATTGCTGGACGCATGAATAAACGCAGGGCACTCTACCCCACCTGGAGAAATGTGATGACGTGGACTTTTCCTAGTGCCAGGAACAATTTTCACAGGGATCAGGGCCTTAGGCTAAACAGGTTCTCAACCTTTTTTCCACCCAACACTGCTGTGAGTTATGGTCCAGTCCCCGAGTAGAGGCTCTCTGTAGCTCTGACATGGGGTTGGAAGGGGTGAGTGGAGGTGTGCAGGGCTGAGTTTTACATGTGTAGTTTGAAAAAGCCTCTAAATGTTCCAGATGCCCTTCAGGTGCAGCGTCTTGGTTGAGAATCGTTGAGCTGGGCAGATAAGGCACTGAAAAGAAATCTAGGCAATAGCTCAGAGATGGAGGGGGAGTTTGAGGACACTGGGGACAGACAGGGTCTTCTGTCCACCTCCCAGGCTCTTCTACAGACCATCCTTGAATCGGGCCAATGCGAATAAATAACATTACTTTCCTTGTGGAAAACATTTTTCTTTTTCCCTAAGTTTAGTGGAGCTGCTGCTGAGATTGATTGCACATTTCAATGAGCTCCCAGGGAGAAGCAGGAAAGTTAGAAGGTTTACAACCTTCCCTGACCTGATTCTATTTCAAGGACACGGGTCATTAGCTTCTGGCAACAGACAGAGCGATATGCATACATTCCAACAGTTTTCTGAACAAATTTGGGCATACCTTTTTTTTTGATCCCCGAGGTGATTGTTATTATTTGCTGGAAATTTTATTATTAAATCCCGGCAGCAAAAGCCTTTCTTTTCTTTCTACACAGTTCTCACTAATTAGAACCTGCTATTATTTACTGTCTGGCTATAACCTAGCTAATGACCTAACTTAAGCCTTTTAAATGAGAAGGCTTTTTATTATAGTTCTTTAGCTGCTCTGGCTTCTGAGTGGTAAATCCTCAATCCTGACACCCGTGTGCATCGTGGTTGAGATTTTACTGCTTAATAGAGACCACATGGATTTGTCTTTCATTCCGGGACATAGTCGTGATAAGTAAGCCATTGTTCCAACAGACATTTTAAAATAAAATGAGACTGTTTGGGGAACTTTGTTCATTTTACTGTTACTGTTAGGCAGAAGGAAAACCTCTTCCCATTTCCCATCACTGATGAGAAGGAAAGGAAAATAGAGAGACAGTCTATATGCAGAAAAATCTTCACTATAGGTTTCTATTCAAAGCCTTCTATCTAGGAGGTAGTGAATCTAAAAATCTCAGATACCAGGCTGCTTTGGTGAATTGTAGATGGTCAAGTCTGGTGGGAACCATGTGAGAAAATAAAAGTGTTGATAGACACAGAAATCCTGTTGTGCTTTGAAACCTAGCAGAGGTTGCAAATAACTGATTTTTTACTTAGCCACTGTGCATCTAGTTGAATGGCTAATTACTGGTCCGTTGATTTTGAGGAATGCTTATATTCATATACTGGGAAATTATAAAGTGCTTTTCCAGCTCTTTCCCCTGAAGATAGATCTTAACCTGTCCTCTCTTTTGAATTTATCATCTCGAGTACATGCCTTTTGTGCAGAATGCAAGGAACAGGTCACTGCATGAACAAAGAAAAGAACCATGGTACACTTTACACATCCTGATGGAGGGGTCAGCCCAGCCCCACTCTATCAATTTTATATTCTTGCCTCATGAGTCAATGTAAATGAGAATATCATTTTATTTGAACGCTAACATATCTGAAGAAAAGGGCTTACGCACTGAAGTTAGTGTACCTAGAAATGTTTTCTAGGATTTTCAGTTTGGATCACTCTCCAGATATGGGATCTATGATTGTATTTTGCAAATGCCTTCTCTTTCAACATAAGCTGAATTCTTATCTTCAAAGAGCTTGCGCAGCCCCTGTTGGTTACATTCTTAAAAAGGAATAGCATGGACCTGAAAAGGAAAAAGAGTACAGACTATTTATAAAATTTGTGTACAGAGTCTGTTGGGAATGAATTCTGAAGTATGGAAAAGATGATATCAGATGTTTATTTATTTATTTATTTATTTACCGTCTTTTGCTCCCTGAGTCCTCACATTAGCATGAGGCAAGCTTGGGAAATTGACTTGGAATCATTTTACTAAGATAGTTGGACGTTTTGATCCCAACTTTGATCCTTTTTTGGGTCCCATTTTAACATTGAGGACATTTTGCATAAAGCGCTGAGAAAAATCAGACATTATTAACACAAAAATAAAATTGACAGTTGCTAAAATGGTTATGGTGAAATCTGTCATACAATTGTGATGAAAAATTGATGGAAAACTTAGATTTTCTTGGTGAAATTTAGATCTGTAAAACTGTACCCATCAAAGATGGACTTGGTAGGAATAATGGGGAAGATTTCTAATAGCTAAACTGTGATTGGTGAAAATGTTGAGATGGATAAAAAAACAAAGCCTAGTGGACATACTGAGTTCCTATTTAAAAATTTATACAGAAAACCATCTCTACTCATGCAAATTTTAATAACATAAAAAGGAAAACATTCAGAAGTGGTTTAACTGCATTCTATAGAGAATTGATTAAGGACTTTAGTTAATCTAATGAACATTACTCTGAAATCAGCATTAATATAATTCTGATTAAAATGTTTCTATTCTTAAACATAGATGGAAAATACTATTGGAGTCAAGCACCAGAGTTTTTAAACATCATTGGGTTGAATACAGAGTCAAAATGTCTTGTGCCTTTTCCTTATGTATAAAAAAGTTCATAAATCATTTCTAAGAAGCGGGATTAATTTTGGAAGGAAGGGAGATGAGAGGATTGTAGATTTTGAGCTTTTCTTAAATTTGGCTCTGTGCCCTCAGCCCATCAGCTGTATTGGCAGAGAAAAGACCTTAAATCTTCCAGGAGGAACCCAGCTATCAGGACAATGCCAATGAACATTCATTAAAGAGGTCGCCTAAGACCCTGACTTTGGGATGTACTATTTCCATGGTTGTGACTTGCAGAAATTACTTCAGAGAATGGCAAGGATTTGCCCAGGTTGAGACCCAGGGACTCCACAGAGGCAAACTTCTTAAACCCAAGTAGTACTTGGTAAACTGCCCATCTGTGTGGAATGGGCCGAAAGAGGAGTCCCAAAGCTTAAGTGTCAGTAGTCTGCTGTTTACACAATAGATCATTTGAGGACGTGATGCCAAATGGGCTTTTCCTGCTTGAATTTGTACCTCTGCACTGTTGCATTTGGGGAGCGGGAGTGGGAGTAGTGAATATGTATGTATGTTCGTGTGTGTGTGTGTGTGTGTGTGTGTGTGTTTGTGTAAATTCTCAACCGCAGAATATTTGACAGGAGTAACGCCAGGAACTGAAAGGCAACCATTGGCTGAAGTCCAGCCATCTTGAGGTAGTGGACTGAATTCTATCTGATAGACCAGTACTGGTTCTTGACTGAGGGCAATTTTGCCCCATCCCTGCCCTAATCCTGGGGAACTTTTGGCAATGTCGGGAGAATTTTTTTTTTTTTTTGGTTGTTGAAGCTTGTACCTAATGGGTAAAAACTAATGATACTGCTAAACATTCTATGATGCAAACGACCGCACCCACCAACAAGTAATTTTCTGGCCCAAAATGTCAGTAGTGCCAAGGTTGAAAAACGCTGTGTTGGAGGTACTGAGCTCCCTTAATCAAATGCATCCAGTGTGATATACCTTTTATTAAAAAGTACAAGTTTAGGAAAGACAAGACAAAAGGTGAGGCACTTGATTGACTTTGGTGTCCTTACTGTAATTGCCCGTATGCTTTATAATTGTAACTCCTGGGATTTGGGATAATTATGCAGCTAATGAAATAAAGTAAAAAGTAATGATTAAGAACTCATATTTGGGTAACAGAAGGACTCAGGTTTAAGTTCCAGTCCTGACACTTACTGTGTGACCTCAGGCATGTTACTTAATCTCTTTCTATCTGTAAAATGAGAATAATAATGGTACCCAACTCAGTGAGTTGTTAGGATTAAGTGAAATGGTGCCTACAAGTACTTAGCATTAGTGCAGACACATAGTTGTCAATGACGTGTGGCATTGTGGTCAGAACAGAAAAGAACATTGTGAACAGAATGAAGAATCTAATCAGACTATAGAGATTTAATAGAGTCAGGTGGTATAGAAAAATTGGCTGTAATCCAGGTGGGGTTGCAGAATTCACCTACTCAAATGAGGAGGGAGATAAGATTTTAAAAGGCATTTCAATGGAAAAAATAGTAATGATAATGGCAATGATGCCCACTGGATTGCAAAATTAAACTCCAGCTGAAAGACATGGGCTTGGTAAGGAAAGGGCCCTCTGTGGACATGAGATAGAATTTGACTCAAAGTCAGAGTGCTACAGGATTACTTTTGGCTTCAGTAGAATCATCCTGGCAGTATGTAGGGCCCACATACCATGTCCTGGGGTCTATTCTCTACATGGTAAATAATAGTATAGTGACGCAGCCTTAGTCATATTATCCTGCCCGAGATGGTAAATCTGCTAATTAGTTAGGTGACTTTTCAACTGGGAAGATGTTATAGAAAAATAGAGATAACAAAACAAATCAAATTCATGGTATTAATATTTTAGTGTGGCTTCAGAATGAGTTCTATAATCATTGGGATATTTTGTGTATGTTTTTATTTTAAGGTGTTTGAAAGAAATCCAGCATATTAGATAATCTGATTGCAATTTCAAATGTGTAATTTATATTAGACTCATGTTATTAATTTTAAAGATATAGTAGACTTTTATTAAGTTTATAAATGGTATTGAAATGTTTATGATAACCCAGTTTACTACATTTTATTTAGGTTTGATTTATTAGATTAATAGGAATTACTTAAGTGCATAGGAAAATTTTGTTTTCTAGTTTCTAAGTTTGTCAGGCTTTTGGTGTGTTTGAGAAAATCAAGAATGTTAAATGTATAAAATTTAAAAAGTGCCTGAGGGAATTTAATTAAGTAATTTCATAAATTGGGTTAATTATTTAGAATTTAATCTTTTAAACATCAGTTAATTGAGCATAATCAAAGAAAAAAGTGATCATGAATCCTTAATTTTATATATAAGTAATAGATTTATAACAAGATTTTTTTTTTTTTTTTGATACAGAGTCTGGCTCTGTTGCCTGGGCTGGAGTGCAGTGGTATCATCATAACTCATTGCAACCTCAAATTCCTAGGCTCAAATAATTCTCCTACCTCAACCCCCTGAGTAGCTGAGACTACAGGCACCACCACATCCAGCTAATTTTTCTATTTTTTGTAGAGACAGGGTCTCACTTTTGCTCAGGCTGCTCTCTAAATCCTGACCTCCAGTGATCCTCCCTGCCTTGGCCTCACAGAGTGCTAGAATTCCAGGCATGAGCCATCGAGCCTGGCCTATAACAAGACTTTTAAGTTGTACTTAAAGGCTTAGGCAACACTAGTCTTTTGAATTTACACTTTCAATATATTTAACTAATTAAAATCCAATTACTTTAGAGTAGTCCTTTCAATGTATAAGGACCCACAAACATTTAAAAGCTCAAATGACATTAGTAAGCACTCAATAAGTGGTAGTTATAGATGGTCCTCGACTTTGGGTGGTTCCTTTGAGTTATGATTTTAAGACTTTACCACAGTTTGAAATCGATACACGTTCAGTAGAACATCAATAAATTACATGAGATATTCAATACTTTATTATAAAACAAAATGGGCTTTGTGTTAGATGATTTTGCCCAACTGTAGACGAATGCAGGTGTTCTGAGCATGTTGAGCCTACGCTCAACAAGGCTAAGCTATTATGTTCAGTAGTTTAGGTGTATTAAATGCATTTTTGACTTAGGATATTTTAACTTACTATGGGTTTATCAGGATGCACCCCATTGTAAATTGAGGAGCATCTGTATAATTAATAGCAATTCCTGCTTGCCCCTTTGTCCCCTTGAATCCTTGCAATAAAACTTCCACAACTGTGTATGTATTTCTTGAGGCCCTGAGGATCCTGATTAGTTGCAGCTAAGGATTACTCCAAAAAAAACAAAAACAAAACAAAACAATACTTTTTTTGAGTCAATAATTTTATTACTATTATTTTTCACACCGAGGAGACTTAGTTACATAAAGTGATATTCTATGAATTGATTATCAGTAGTAGAAGCATAGAGGTGTGGACAGTGAAACAGGAAGAAACACCCTTATCAGAGTGAAGTCCATGTGACAGAAGTACACACTCCAAACAGCCTGTGTATAAATGAATACGGCTTTCAGTCTATGTACAGACGTATTCGCAGAGAATAAACTGACACAGTGTCGCCATGTATCTTGGCATCCAGTGAAAACTGCTCATAATAAACACAACACACACAAAATGACAGAAATCATTTAGAAGGGCATCCACTGGATTCTTGTAGGGGACAGGGGTTAAAATGCTTCTTTAAAATGGAGGGAAACAAAGGAAGCATGAGACCACGTCGATCCCTAAAAAGATCCTTTATAAAAATGGCATTCTGATGTTTTAAACGTAACCTGTCCAAAAGACAGTTTACATGTTATCGAGCAAATGTCTATGTTGGAATCAGTGTAGAAAACATTTTCTCTGTTTAAACCACATGCAAGGAACAAAAGCATAATATAATTTATTTTTCCTTTAGTGCTAGCAGCAACTTTATTGAACCAGGAAGGTAGCTTTTGCTATTCTTATTTTTGATGGCTCTTTGAGTCTGCGGATTGCTTGAAGAGGGAAGCTGTTGCTTCTGGAATTTTTTGAGACTTGAGGCGAAGAAATAGCAAGACTAGGTGCAGGGCACATATATGGGCTAAGTGTGTAGGGTTCAACAGGGCAATATGCCAAGAGAGCCTTCCTCTTCTTGATGGGGAGTCTCTGCCCTTTAGAGAGACTCTTCGGACCATAAAACAGACTCCGCAGAAGAACATCACTGGCTCCGGGGTCAGACACCCTTTCTTTAGTGCAAATTGGCCATTTAGCATAAAATTGATGGAGTTGTTCTATTTAATACCCGTGTTTACTCTCTATGGATAATTTAGGAATCCAGTTGTGGTTATTTCTAGGCTATTCAGTGCCTCTTAGCCATTATTCAGCTTTCACTCAAATAATATAAAGAGTTGTGATGAAGTGAAACATTAAAGTTTTTAGTTGTGTGGACATCTGTATGTAAACAGTCTAACATACTAGGTCAGAAACTGTGTATTTTAGCAGAAGGGGAGAAAAACCACCAATGCATTAATGAAGTCTGCTGTCCTCCCAAGGAAGGTTAATAATTTAGGCATAAGAAATTATCGATAAATTGTTTATCTCTGTTTGCCATTTTTATAAGGGAACTTCTTAGATCCATTTTACATTTATATAAAAACTCAAACACATCCTAAATCTCCCAGGTAAATGTTTGCTAATTATCCATTTCACTTTCCACATGGGTGAACCTTGCTTTACATAACAAATGGATTCCTGAAAAACAGTTAATCTATAATTTTAAGAGGAAATATTTTCAATGTAGTGTTATAACTTGCTATTTAAAAGAACTGTGTAATAAGCTATTTTGAAAATTAAGAATGCTTTTGTGAAATGAATAATTTGATTTTCAAACAGTTTTTATTAAAGTACACATCTAAAATTTTTAAGTAGATAAGAATTGCCTAGATCAATAATTTTAGGTAATAAAAAATAGAACAGATAAACTCCAATTTACAACAAACAATACAAAACAGGAATGACTCATGGACTGCTTATTGATTGACTATATTCAGAAGCCCTGAATATATGTATTATTGGTATTTTATGGCTTTAATCAGGACAATTGTCTCTTATGAAGTACTATAAAGTGCAATATTAAAAAATTAAAAAACCCAGAAGACATCCATTGTCCTTCAGTTTTATCCCGATGAGAATTGGAGATTTGTTTAATTAAATTGAAAGAAGTTATCTACCCTTAATTTATGCATGTAATTTCATCCTTAAAAATGATTTTATTCAGGGATTCAGATTTTTCACTTGTTTTTTTTTGTTTTTGGTGACATGATTTTAAAAAGTAACATTTTCTTTTGGTTAGCTGAGTGTTTTAGAGAACTATTAGTCTCTAAGGCCTTAATTACTTACGGATCCATGATGAAGGAATATGCAACCCATTATGTAAGAATGCAGGAGCAAATTCTCATCCTTTTGGTGGACCCTGGCCCATTTTCCTAGGCCAGGACACCAATCGGCAACTTTACAAGTCCTATCTAAACTATCGTACAACAAAGTAAACATGCTGCAATACTGGTTGATAAATGGAGGCCCAACCATTTCCCCCATTTCATATTTAAAATGAAAATACTAATTCCTCTTGGTGAATCAGTGCAGTTATGCATAGGCCCAGCATTGAGGAATGATCTGAGTGCTTTGTGAGTGTGGGATTATGACCTTGAAAACGGTTTGTGAGCTTGACCTCACCAGGGCCTCCTGACAATGCCATGCACCACGCTCATCCATGCCTGCTGGTGTTCCTTGTATTCCAGGCCTACTGGTGCTCTTAAGGTATTTCTACTACTCTACTCTCTTGAGGTTGTGAATTCTGTCCACATTTTAGTAGTAATTAGGAGGAAGTACCTCCAAGAAGTAGTCAATTACATAAAACACAAATTGTTAGAGGCAGGGGTCTAGCATTTTTCAATATTCACATTAATGAGGAATTGGAGAAAACTCATTAAACTTGCCAAGTAAACTGGAGAAGTTGGTGGTGAGTACCTTATGAGGGAATAAACGCTGGGTCCAACCTGGAAGTGAAAACTGGAAGTGGGATTAGAAATAAACAGAACGAGGCTCAGTAAGGCCAAGTGGAGAGGGGCTCGTGGTCAGCAAGACACCTATGCAAATGCATCGGGGCAAGCTGAGAAATGATCTGCCTTCCTCCAAATGTCTTGAAGGAAGGATGCAGGGGCTGCATCGGACACGAGGTAAATGTGAACTAGCAATGAAGTGAGACTTTTTCAGAGGTAAAAGCAACAGAGGGGTGCATAGGGTGAAACATTAGGTTTGAGGCTGTAATTCCGCATTGTTGAGATATTAATATTATACTTGCGTCATGATTAGTTATAAGGTTCCATCATTTAAGAACAACATAATGCATCTTAAAAGGCTCAGTAGAGAGGAACTATAAAAATTATTGAGTGTTCATGAAAAAGACCCAGAAATAAAAATATAAAGGTACTTTTGATGAAAATAGGTAAAAGGTCACATAGCAGTGACTTTCCACTATGTCGGGGGTAAAGAGTGAAGAGTGCCCAGATGCAGTTGTTTTCTGCCAAAAAGAAAAGCAAAACAGGTTGAACCATCAGCTGGAGAGTCTTGGGTTGGTTTGGAGGGCGGCTTTTTTGATGCTGATGGTTGTTAAATATTGAACTGGGTTATATCAGGAACATCTATGCTGGGATCTCTTTCTTAAAAGAGGGTTGTCCTTTGGATTAGGGTGACAGACTGGACAAACTCTGTTAATGGAATTAAATCTTTGGGGGAAGCCTATGCAAACTCCATGGAATTCTTTCAGACTTAGGTATTTATCTGTTTTTAAACAAATTTTATTAGGTTTTTCAGTCTGTCAATCATTTAGTAACAGTGCTGTGGCTTAGGTAATGTGGTGCTCCATACAGACCCTCACTACTGTGCGCTAATTTGAACATAGTTGTCTACCCCGTCAGAATTGCAGAGTCATTTTATCTCTCAAAAACTGGCTGACTTGCAGATTCAATTGTCCTTTGTGACTCTCTCTCACTCTTTTTATTTATTTAATTTAATTTAATTTAAATTTTTTTCAGACAGAGTCTCACTTTGTTGCCCTGGGTAGAGTGCAGTGGCGTCATTGTAGCTCACAGCAGCCTCAAGATCCTGGGCTCGAGGGATCCTCTTGCCTCAGCCTCCCAAGTAGCTGGGGCTACGGGCGCACTCCACATGATGCCCGGTTAATTTTTCTATTTTTAGTAGAGACGGGGTCTCACTCTTGCTCAGGCTGTTGTAGACCTCCTGGCCTCAAGCAATCCTTCCACCTCGGCCTCCCAGAGTGCTAGGATTACAGGTGTGAGCCACCACACCTAGCCGTCTCTCTTTTTATTTACATTTTTTATTTTTTTAAATTTTCGAATATTACGGGGGTACAAACGTTTTGGTTACATATATTGCTTTTGTACAGTTGAGTCAAAGTTGTAAGTGTGTCCTTCACCCAGATAGTGTGCATTGTATCCATTAGGTGTGAATTTACCCATCCCCTCCTCCCCCTGCCTACCTGCTTGATTTCCATTGAGTTTCGCTAAAGAAAACTCACTGGCCAGATGAAGGACCCTGCGGAGTTCGGGTGGTTCTGAGCAAGGCTGATTTCCCGAGTGTGAGGAAGGTGTGTCTGACAGCAGTGTGCACGTTGGTTTAGGGGGATCTATGTGGAAAACACATTCTTTCCATAGCAAACATGAATGCACCTATGATTTTTACAGATGCCTACATGCTCCTGGTGATTGCGTACCACAGCCTGAGCAGGCTCAAGGCTCCCAATGAAGTGAAAGAAATATTGTGATGGTGTAATAATAAGTAATGGAATCGAGCTGGCTATATTTCCTTTATTGCTTTTCTTGTTTGCTATATATTTCAAAAATATGAAGCTGTGAGTTTCAACAAGAAACACAGAGGCAGGGAGCTAAACTGAAATACAGACAGCAGAGCAGGGCATGGTTACCTTTCTTTCTTAAGGCCTTCTTGAGAAGATTTTTGTTTTTTTTTTATCTTGGACTATATATGGGCTCTTGTAATTGGTTAAAAAATAGCTTTATATTTATAACCATTTAAAACTACATAGGGATAGTTTTAACTTAACTTTCTGGGAATCCTAGTAAACGTAGATTAATTTCTCCTTTCTTTCTTTTCCTTATTTTTCTATTTATTTCACTAAATCTCTCTTAATGACAAAGCCTTACTTACTAATGGGACAATATTGCTTAAGGGCTGAGGATGTATTTTTTAAAAAAACATTAAGCGAGGTTTTTAAAGAAGACCTGCCTTAGTAAGAATAAGCATTAGCTTCTATGCACGCTTTCAGGAGACAGTTGATTTATCCAGAAATCACCCTGAGAACAGCTTAAATTCATTTCTTCTGGAATACACTGCCACCTATAGTATGACCACTTGCTTCCTAGGGTAATAATCTGCCCAGGTGCAAGGAAACATCGCATCCGCATGGTCTGTGTGGGCGCGTGGGTGTGTGTTTGGCAGACGTGGGGAGGAAAGCACACTGACGTTTTCTGAAATGCTTGTATGCAGGCAGGCCATCAGACCCAGGTCAGACTGTCCAACATGGTAATTTCTGCAGAGCATTTAACACAAGTTCCATCTTGTTATTAACTCTCTGTCTGGGCAGCAGCTCTATCAGTTGTCATTTCCTTGGTCAACTTTCTGTTAAGGTGGTCTGGGAGTGGGGGGGCTTCGGTTTATAGTTCATCTCCTCTGTCACTGTTACAGAGGCATCGAAGAGCCAGGAGTTTGCCAACTCTCTCCCTGCCCAGGAATGGACGTACATTAACATTATCAAATGTCTAATCAGCGAAGCAGCTGTGTTTTGCTGAAAGGGCTCCAAACCACCTGATTCATGTCTTCTCTATGAAACAAATTATAATGGCCCCTGGCAGGTGACACCTGTTAGAAGCCTTACAAAGCACTTTCCCTGAATATGAAACAGTCCCTGCCTCTTTTTGTAATCTTCTGGGCAAAGCTTTAGGATATTCTACTGCATCTGCCAAATGGCTAACCAACCCTATCCCTTAGTCCCTGCACATGCGCTCTGCTTTCCTGATCTGCCACGGCCTGGCTCAGTTGAGGTCCTGGGAAGCTGCATAAACACCATCTAATCTCCAGCTTCAGATCATCAGGAACTGGTCAAGTTCAGAGGGCAGCTGGAGACAGCGTGGGCATTCTCAGATGCAATTTAGAAGTTTCTATTTGGGAATTGTCAGTTGGAGCCAAGTTGCTCTGCTGTCCTGGGGCTCCCAGGGGGGACAGGGGAGGTGACAGCAAGCAAGACCCGCTTGGTTTGCTGTGCGTAAATAGAACCATTTGGGTGTAACTCGTTTATTTCAGATTGAGCAGTAAAATGTTGTCTGTTGAATTTTTGATATTATTTTATACCCTGCTCCAAGGAAGCAAAGAGAGTACCTGCAGTCTAAATTTTGAAAATATATTTTCTGTTGTGTATTCTTTGCCTCCACATCAGCATTGGGGATATGGCTGGCCATTTCCTTAAGGCTATAAATCTATATTCTTAGAGCGGGAACATATGGATGCATATGTGTATGTCTGTATGTATATGTGCACAGAACAAAACGATCTTATGAGATCAGGAAGAACTGTTCCCTTTGGTTTGTGTGCATAATTTTCCTTTTCCTTGACTTTTTCAAACTTGATGTACTCTGCTTTTCAATCTGAATGCAGTTGGGTCAGAGGGTGACGATGTAAGTCATAGTGTACGTGTACATACAGATCCGGTATAAAGATATATATATATTTATATTTATATATGTATATACACAGGCATGCAGGAAAGGGATTAGAGATGATGACCTACTCTGGAATTCATGATGTGGAAAGTTCTTTCTAACACTTACATGAATGATTTGTACGCTTTTAAGACCCATTGTTGCATTCTACACACTTCTCTCTGAATTTACCCTAGCCCAACACATAACCACAGGCTCATAGACACATAAATGCTCATTCTCTTTCTCTGCAAAGAACCAGCACCGAATCTTGTCTCAATACAAAGTCCTGCCCTTGATGAACGGGATGCAGGTTTCTTTCACACATCTGAAAACCCAGCTTTGCAAGCTGGGGAGGCTTGACAGCTAGCCTTCTAGGTGGCAGCCATCTTGCTTTCTTGTTTTCTTGGGGGGCCTCCACTTTGAAGTGCTTTTTGCTTGTGGGCAAAGAGCAACGATGGGCATTGTCCATTATTGCCATGCTCCGTGGAGGGAGCTGAGGTTTTGTGGAGGGCATACTGAGCTGGAGTTGTCAGGTTACTTTTCCTCTTGCTCAGCTGTGAGTTTGGCATCCTGCCTCCCTACGTTGAGAGGTATGTGCTCACAACGAAATCACAGCAGGTACCAGTGACAGAATAGACTGGAGGGAAGAACACATATGGCGAAGTCCCCCATATGTGATGTGTGCCAGCTTAGACATAGGATGCGTGCAGAATAACGGGCCATCCTCTATTTACTTTTTCAATTGATCTTAAGGAAAGCATGACTTGGGGAAATGGAAAAAGTGCTCTACATATTTTTTCATCAATTTAGTTTGCCTGTCACTCCCCTGCCCTGTCCCCCACTGCTGGTTTTATTTTCCACTGACATAGACCTGAGATCATACAAGGTGCGGAACAGAACTTGGGGGCACTGAATGAATGAAATGAAAATATCCCATGTCATGCTGAGAAAAATCAGGAAAAAATTAAAGACATTTAAGTGACTGGCTTGAAACCAGTATAGAGAAGTTGTCAAGTATAGTCTTTAGTGTCCTCTAAAAACTAGCCAGAGTCCCGGATGGGGTCCTGATGAAAGAAGAGACACAGATGTTACATGGGCTTTAACCAGATCCTGGTCCTGGCATGACCTGACATGGGACTCAGAAACCTTCCTGGGGTGTGCTGAGTGTGCAAATGCCTTTCCAAACATCTCTAAGCTGCCTCAGTCCAAGCAGGATGGTCAGAGTTAATTTAGTTCTATTGGGAATAATGATTTCTTCAGACACTGAAGCCCTTTAGGACCACACTGAAAAACGCTTTAAAGAACTGTGCTCTTACATTCCCATGAGGTGGCAAGTCCCACTGAGAGCCTCTACTGGATGGTATTTCTTATCACACATCTAGGCTCTCTTGGCAGGCGTTTTGACCATGTGTATGTCCTTAGCATCAAAATATGCCTAAATGACAATCACAGCTGAACTCACTCGCCCTTCTTTTGATGATAATGGGACATGAGTTGAGAAAAAATAGGTTCAGTTTATACAGCCTTGCTGTCCTAGAAAAGCACTAATTTGGTTTGTAGTCATATTTTCTATGTGCATGCTGGGACAATATAAGGTAAAACAAAACAAAATCAAAAAACTCGACCCTGGTTACCTCCCCCCACCCCCAAAACGATTTCCACCCAGTCTGGATTTTACCTCTGTTTGTCCTAAATAACCATGTGAGTTTCAGCCAGTGTACCCCAGTGGAGGTGGACACATAGCCTTCCCTCTTTGGCTTGTGGGAATGTTTTGGAGGGCTCAACTCAGGGCTCCTAAAGACCCTTCCCACCAAGCCCTCCGCCCTGCAAACTATTTCCCTAAAGTGTCCACCTCACCAGGCAGGATCTCAGTAAGTCCAGGGTAGGTTGAAGGTCACAGCAATTCTGCCTTTGTCTATTGATTCTATTATTAATAGATCATCACCTCTTGCACTTAAGAGGTAAAACCCAGACTGAAGGTTGATGCCCCACTTTGAATAGGTACTATAAATATACTAGAGCTATCCCTGAAAAGATGCATTTGTACTTATATATTATATTAATATATATATGGTTATGTATATATATATAATTTCTCTTTCTTTGTGTTTATACACAGGTATGTATTAATCTATAGTAAGGAAGGAGAGGTATAGTACAGGAACAAGCAGGGTTTGTGTGTTCATGTGCGTGTATTTATAGTGTGTATATTTTATATGTATATAGAGAGCCTCCGTCCTTGTTTACGTCATTGCAGCGAATGTACCTCCGACCAGCGAGGAGTACCTGTCAGTGGTGCATGCACAGAAGCCCCGTATTGACGGTTCTCTGTCTCTCACGCGAAGCCTCTTCCTAGGCAAGGATGGAAGCAGCCTGCGAAGTGAATGGGCCCAGTGTGAATCCGTCCCTCCTCCAGTCGGCCAAGGAGGGACACGTGGCACCCAGGGCTGTGTGTCAGCTGCCTCTGCCCGAGCGCTCAAGGAGCCCGGAGCCCAGAGCGGGGAGGGACCATCCCCACTGTTGGTTCAGGATATGGCTTTTCCTGCTAGATGGAGACAGGACACATGAGAATTCTGTCTTCCAAGAGGACGCTGACCACCAGGAACACGAAGTAGAGGCCGAACATGATGAAGCCCAGCACTTTGTTCATCCGCCATTTGCAGAGGGCGATGGAGAGGATGACGAAGAGCAGCATGATGAAGAGGAGCACGATGGCGCAGAAGAGGCCGTTGCTGCTGACGGCCACCGGCTGGAACCTGCGGATGATGGTGTACAGGAGCCAGGGCAGAGGAAGCCTGCACGGGGAGAAGCAGGGCGGGGCGGGCAGACGGGGAGCAGTCAGACCGGGGAAGGCGTCGGCCCAACCTCAGCTTCCAGGAGCTACGCTGTGCGAAGGTTCGCTGTGGCCCGGGCGAAGTCGGCCCAGGCAATCACATATGGAAGGAAAGTGAACCTTAAAAACCTTGGTCTATGTCCTCACCAAATCAGGGAAAACCGAGAATTTGCTCTGCAGTTGGACATTATCAAAGACATGACTGCTGCAGGTGGTTTCTGAATGTGATTTGCAATTATTTTTTGTTTCCTTACTAGTTGAGATAAAAATGTTGATTTCAGCTCCCCAAAAAAGTGAGCTGCAGGATTTGTACAGGGTGATGGGAGGAGAAGACAAATGGAGAGAAGGTACAGAAATGAGTGCTGAAAATGGAACAAATTATTTTTTTAAATGGTGAAGAGAATAGCAATGACTTAACAATCTAACAGCAAGTGAAATGAAATGAGGTTAGTGGGGACCATGGTACAATGTAACAGTCTAAAGTTTATTCTGGAAAATACATTGACAATCTTTTGATTAAAAAAAAATAGTCTTTTTGAAAGATTTGAGGAAGACAGTTCTCTTCCATTTTTGATTTTTTTTAAATGTTATGTACTTTTATACCCCTTCTCTCCTTTTCATTTGACTTTTAAAATAGGATGGCATCTTTTGTTTCCTTTCCAGAGTGGTGATTCTGAAAGACATCAGGAGAGCTAGTTGCCAGGTATACCAAAGGAGTCAACTAGGACTCTGTGGGAGAGAGAGGAACGTGGCTGAAAATGCATGGGTCGAGGGGCCTGGGCATCCCCCAGGGACTGGTGAAATGGAGCCGGTTCTACCCACTGATCCTAATGATGGGGTGGTGCCTAGAGAGAGATGGGGACCCCGCTGGCTGAGCCTTCTGCATGGCAGTGGCCAAGGGAGGGTCAATCTTGGCATGGTCTCACAGTGCGGAAGAGGAGGTGCTCTTTCGAAATATTAATTTCTCCAGAGGAAAAGCAAATAGCTTGTGAGAGAAATAATGAGGGTGAAAGAGGCGGTGACGTTACTCATGTGTCTCCTCTGCTGCAGAGTGCATGGAAGACCGAGGCCACGCATTACGCATCTTTGAAATCCCAGGGCCTGGCACATGCATGCCCCTATCTGGTGCATATGTTAACCTGGGCCAACCTGAAGTGACTGATGTGACTGCTTTGTGGTGGTCAGTGCAGGTACTTTGCCCGCCACAGCCTGGCCAGGAGATGCTTGCGTTAGCTGGCCTTGTGGGAAGGTGTTCCACCAGGACAGCCCAGAACAGGTGTAATTCCAGTTCTCAGCAGGCGAGGGCAGCCCTAGCATCCTGAGGTCAGCAGTGAAAAGTCAGAAGAGCAAAGGGGAGGGCCTGAGAGTGAGGATGATACAAAAATGAAAACCTTTGATGGGGTCTTGCTCTGGGGAAGTCTCCTTTCATCTCTTATAAAGAAAGAGACCCCAGCCCATTTTATTATTAGTGAACTAGACATACACACACACACACACACACACACACACACACACTTGTGGTGAAGCTGAGATTGACAGCATTACAAATAATTTACAAAAACCCTTTGGGGAAAAACATGACATTTTTCATACCTTTTGATCTATCAATTCTATTGTCAGGGATCAAATATAGGAAATCATTTAGAATGCAGATGTAACTATTCAGAAAAATTATTTTGGTGTTATTTTAGGTAGTAAAAAATGAGGGATCTCTAATAATCTCTAATAATAGGAAACTAAATGGAACTAATTAAATAAGTCAATGTAATATTATATAACTATTTTAAAACACAAGTTTATAATGATATAGGGTAATACTCATAATTCTAAACTTAAATGCAAGATACACAAAATTAGTAATGCAATTTCCATTATGTAAAATATACATGAAGTAAAACAGGGTACTGAATCATTATTGATATTTATTTGTGCATTTTATATATATTTTCTAAATCTGTGAGTATATGTTAATTGTATAAGCAAAAGGAAAATGCTGCCAAGGCTAGGAAGAAACTTTTACACTCAATATATTGCTAATGATGTCACTCAATATATTGCCAGGAACATTGTAAATTGGCATAAACTCTTGGGAAAGAACCTTTTGGAAAAGAAATATACAAAATACATCAATAGCCATTAAAATGTTCAATATATTTAATCCATTAATACTGCTTGAAGGAATTTATCTTAACACAATTAAAAGAGGAAGTTTTTCTGCATAAAGGTGTTCATCAAAGCACCCATGATAGCAGAAAGTTGAAAAAAAAAAGATCCTATTACTTGATAAAAGTTAAACTGGAAAGCAACAAGAGGGAATGTTTGAAGCCGTAAAATGTTAGTTATAAGAGCTATGAAGAATCTTAGAAAAATGGTTGATATGATTTATGAATAGATACCTCTTTATGCCAGGCATATATGAATTTAAAATAAAATGGAAAAATAAAAACCTTCCAAGAGGACAAAATTGAATATTTCACTAAGAGAACTTTGTGAAATATTTGGAAGAGAACATACAAAAATGAATTGTTTTTTCTGGGTAGTAGGATTAGTGGTGATTTTTTTTAAACTTTCATTTATTGTGTGTGTGTGTGTGTATCATTTAAGAACAATTAACAAAAAGCATTTGGTAATTACCTATAATATTTATTTTTCAGAAACATGACAAATATGTCTAACCGAACACATGTAATCTTTCTCAACTTGTAGGATTTTCTCTTTTTATATTATAGACTTGTTTTTTTCCTTTTTACAAGAGATTAACCAAGAAAACCACTCTATATGTGTGGACAGCACAGTGAGAAACACTGTTTATAAGAGGGACAACTTCCTCTAAAACATATAGCTTTTAATGTATCCATCCATCCATCCATCCATCCACTTATCCCACAAACATTTGTCAAGCCACTGCCAACGAATGGCAATGGATGAGACTTTGGTGAGTTTCTGCTCTTGGGGTGTTCACAGTCTAGGGTGCAGACATGACATGACAAGAGTAAGATGTACAGAGGATGTACAGGAGAAGAGCCCCCAAGTCAGGACCAGGGAATCAGAGAAGACGGGATTTGAGTTGACACTGGAAGGATAAACCACATAGTCTGCAGTTGACAGCAACTAACTTTTTGTTCATGTTTCTGCTACCTCCTGCAGTTTTCTTATCTGAAAAATAGGGATAATACATGCCTCATAGGATCATTGTGTGGCTTAAACAGATAAAAATGTATGTACAGTGTACATGGTAGACATTGTATAAAAAAGAATAAATATTAATATATATTTGGTAAAGAAAAGGTGTAAGAGAGAACAATAGTCAAGATCTTCAGTGAGAAACTCGATGCATTTTAGTGGGCTTCCAAACTTAAGTGTCAAGAGCCCAGCTCTCCTGGGAACAGAAAGATGACATCCTGTGTCTTATTTTCTCAGGGGGCTGCCATTCAGAGTTATTTGTCAGACTACTTTTACTTTGCAAAAGTTAAATGAAACCATATAGATAACAGCACCCCTTACCAACTGGAGTCACTGTAGTGATTATTCATATTGAAAACTCTAGTTTCCTTAACTGTAAGAACAGACCTCGTCTTCTGACTAGAATATCTTCATCGGCACAGATAAACACATGATCATGCCAAGACTGCCAACGTTTTCCAAGGAAGGAGACAGGATATTTGTGCTGGGCCTATGTTTGTTCCGATCTGCCTTAAAATCCAAATCTCACCTTAGCTTGGTGGGGGCTTTAATTAAAACATGGAAAAAAATACCATGACGCTATCAGAGTGTCTAGTCCTGCCTGGATGTTGTTATATAAATGAAATTTTCTTAAAGTATTTCCTAAAACATCCATTTTTGTATGCAAGTATGTGCTCCTGTCTGTCCAGGGATGACTTATTCTTCATTAAGTTCTCTGAAAATGAGAAGGAGAATTCATGAAACCTGATAGTACTGTCAGTCTTTACTTTCTATTGGTATTGGTCAGTTTTGGGCTTAAGATGCTGGTCACGTCTTTTCAGCTTCTAAGAAGACAAAGACGGTGATGGAGCTGGCATGCATCTTTATAGAACTATCTCTACTCACCCTACAGTGATGTCAAAAATGTTGCTTCCGACAGAGCTGGACACGGCCATGTCCCCCAGCCCCTTCCGGGCCACTATGACGCTGGTGATAAGATCAGGGATGGAGGTCCCAGCAGCCAAGATGGTCAGACCCATAATCTCCTCACTAATGCCAATTGTCTCTCCAACCTTAAACGTCAGAACAGAGATAAACATATGAGTGTTCGAAGTCACAAAATCATCGAAACCACACAAATGCCAATGCAATCTGCTTTTAATGAGTTTCTATTCCGTGCTTTGCAAAGTGCTGAGGTCATAAAGACGAATAAGCCACAATCTTAGCCAATAGAGGAGTTTACACTTTTATGTATTCAGACCCAAGAGATTAGGAATGTTCACGCGAGGAATAAACAATCTCAAGTTAAAAAGAGCTACAGAGGGCTGGAGCGAAGCCTCTGTACGGTGCCTTCTAAGACTGGGCTGGGGAAGCTGCAAGATCAGAGTTAGAAAAGCTAACTGGCCATTGAACCCAGGGGCCAGCCCCTGGCAGTGGCACCAAGTCCTGCAGCAGATATGCCCTTCAGTTTACCACCAAAAGTTCAGGACTGACACCCAGTGTCTCCATTTTTCCTTAACATCTCCTAGTGTCTGTAACACACTTTTAAGTATTTGTGGACTCTACCATTTCACAAAAAACTTGATTTGGGATATTTTGGGGTTTGGTAATATGAGACTGTAAATCAGCAAAGCAACTGTGGAAAAGCAAAAGCCAGAGGATTCGAGGACCCAGGACCAAGGTCTGGCTCTGGAATTTATTAAGTTCTTGACTTACTGCTGACTGGACCAACTGTACAATGTCTTTGATTCTTGATTTCTCATCCACAGAGTGGGGATAATAATACCTACTTTACCAGGTATTTCTGAGGACTAAGTGGTAATTTGTGGAAAGGCCCTTTGTAAATAGTACATTATTATTGAGGAGCAAGGTGAGGACAGCTATTATTTAATACATTTTCCTTTGGTCTTTGCCTTTAAGACTGATGAGTTCTATTTTGAGGTGTTAGTCTAGCCTCAGATGGAAGCGCCTCCATTCTCTTGAGCAATTTGTTTGTCTTCATGGGACTTTTTAAAACTTTATGTACTTTGCTGGAGTTGGTGAGCTGCAGTTCTGAAAACCTTCAAGATAGTGCTTTCCATCTGGTTTCCAACAGGTTACTTGATGATGTCCACTGTTTTTTAAAAAAATTTAAAGGGCTGAAATAGCATATAAGGGCAAGGTTTTTTAGAGAATAGAATACACTTACTTCTAAATCATTTTTTAAAAAATTTTATAAGTAACAGGTTGGTTCTTTTCATTTTTAAATGGTGTTTCTTGAAGAACAAAAGTTTTAATTTTGATCAAATCTAATTTATCCGGTTTTTTTTTTTATGGTTCATCCTTTTCTATTATATCAAAGAACTCTTTGCCTGACCTATGGTCATGTGTATTTTCTATGTTTTCTTTTAAAAGTTTGGTAATTTTAGCTCTTACATTTAGAATTATGATCCACTTTGAGTTAGTTTTTCAGTATAGTATGAGGTAAGGATCTAAGTTTATTTATTTTGGCATATGGAAATCCAATTATTCCAGCACCATTTGTTGAAAAGTCTATCCACATATGTTCTCTTGGTATATATTTCCTCATTTCAAATTGCTATATTTTATTTATGTTAACAAGTATAATAATTTTAGGACTATATTAAACAAAGGATACAAGTGGGAAGTTTGGAATTTACATAGTATATAATAAGATTAAAAGCATGAATTTTGGAGTTGCACCATCCTGCGTTGGAACCTCAGTCTACCACTTATTACCTATGTGATCTTGGGCATCTTAAAGATTTGAAGCTTAACGTTTAGAGCTTTAAACTTTATCTGTAAACTGTGACTAATAATAGCACCTCCCTCATAGGATTTGAACCTATGTGTAGAGTTATTGTCAAGATTTTAAAAACAAAGAGATGTGAATTGAATGGCATGTAGTATACACTCAGTTACCAATGGTTACCACTATCATCTTTGAAAATGTGAAGCCTCGATTTTCAGTAACAATTACTGGGAGTGTATTCTTGTGATAGGCGTTATGACTGATATTGAGTTAAAAGGGATAAAAATGAAATACATCATCATTTTTATAAACTGAAGCCCAAGGAAGAGGCCAATTTATCTCCAGGTCCTTTCCTAAGTGCCAGTTTTGAAAAGCTGGTGACAGCATGAGGCGAGTGGCTGCCCAAGATAGAGCAAGTGCCCCTGAGCCAGGCACAACCCTGACACTCTTCCCAGGCTGGAGCTGGCCTGGCTTCAGGCTGCAGAGAGCAAGAAGCAATGAGGCTTTTCTTCCTCCATGTGGCTGTTCAGGGGCTATGATTTGATTCCTTGCTGTGGTGAAAGGCCTGGAGACTTGGGAAAGTTAGGTGGAGTAAGTTCCTTTAGTCCTGGGATGTGTTACTTCTCTGTGTCACACCCAATATTGTGACAGTTTTAGAAAGCAAACACATTGATTAACCGCTTGGCAACCAAGATCAAAGAAAAAGCAGGCAGATGGATGTCAGTGCCAGATTCTTACCTGGTGCGCCCACCAGACCATCAAGTAAGAGAATATTGCAATCCAGGTGATAGAGCCAAAGAACGTGATGGGAAAAAACTTCCTCGATGACTGAAAGACAACCAGGAAGAGGCGAGAGTGTCAGTGCTATTAAGGGAGGTGGATCCGATAGTTCAAAGCTAAAGCCATCAATGCAGCTGTTTCTCCTGCATTTATTTCCTGCATCTTGGTAGGATTAGCAACCAGAAGGACCTGCCCGGCCCTGATCAAGCTGGGACAGTAAGATTCTGTCTTGGAAATGTGAAATTGGTGGGAGCTGAATGATCACAATTCTGGTTCCTGAGATGGAAGTCTCTCGAAGAGAATGTCCGGTAGTTCCTGCTACTAGGCAGTCAGGTTCCCTCTGCTCCTGTTCTTTCTAAGGCCTGATTTCTCAGTCTTTCCTTCAAATCTATTAACACCCCATATTCTCCTTCTGTATCCTTCTCCCTTTTCTTTCTTTTGCTCTCAAATCTGTCAGAATCAGTTTCTACTGCGTGCAAACCATCTATTCTAATAATCCACAGACCAGAAAACCTTTGAGATTCATTACATTGAACAAGAAATGGGAAGGATCAATAGGTTTAAAAAGAGATTGGCTTATCTTACAGTCCCATGAATTATCAGGGAAGCCACACAGAAACCGCCCCCACGGCTTCCACAAGTTCCTGATGACCACCAGTCTCCAGCACATTTGAACCACACAGGCTGACTGGAGTAGACAGAGGCAGAGATGCCCAATTGCGCTGGTCTCCACTGGGGTGGCAGATCAGACGTTGCTCTTGGGAATGTTTTCTCTCCTGTTCTCCACCCCAAACTATGTCATGTCCAATTCTGCTTCTTGCACTAGGCATTGTGCAATCTCAGGCTTACAAGGTGAGCACTGTCAAAGTTTCCTAGGAAAATCGGCCAAAAATCAGACATTCAAAATTTGGTGTTCCTTATCCGACACCACTAAAGGGAAATCCAGGCTTGCAGTACAGTGGCGTTCTGTTGATGCCCTGTGTTGAAAAACTGGGGTCCTTTAAAATGTGCTCAGACAGCAGAATGCTGTCAGAGAGCCTCTCACCTATTATTGCCAAACACTTTTTATTTCAAAGCTTTCCACGTTGAGAAACAATCCCACTTTTTGCTTTGATAATGCCATCCAATTTTGTCCAGAGAAATGAATCTTAGAGTTGACTTGGATGAAAGCAATCTCAATTGTCTGAAGGGCTGACCTTGGGCAGTCAGGTAGAACACTTTCTGCCTTGGCTTTTGGGAGCTTCATTAAAAGGAAAAGATAAACTTGTACATAGTAATCTTTTGAATATCTATAATGATGAACATAGTCTCTATCGCTCCAAACCAGACTTATGTTCTCTTTACTAATTTCAAGTTTTCAATACATGTTTTCATTATCATTCAAATGGTTCTGTTAAACTTCACAGTAACCATTTCTCTGTTTAAATGACTGCCTTTTTTTGTTTTTGGCCATTCATTAGCTGGGATGTCTGGAAGACCAAGCAAACTTGATTAAATTGGGGGAGGGCATCAGGTCACAGTGAGTAGCCAAAACCTTACTCTCAAACGCTTCCCTGACCCCTTCCTCCCTTCTCTTTTCTCTCTCTTTCCTTCCTTCTTTCCTTCTAAGAGGGACTCACTCTGTCTCCCCGGCAACGTCAAACTCCTGGGCTCAAGAGATCCTTCTGCCTCAGCCTCCAAGTAGCTGGAACTACAGTGGGCACCACCATGCCCGGCTAATTTTTCTATTTTTCGTAGAGATGGGGTCTCACTCTTGCTCAGGCTGGTCTCCACCTCCTGGCCTCAAGCAATCCTCCCTCCTTCGCCTCCCAGAGTGCTAGGATTATAGTCATGACCACCATGACTGGCCCTCTTCCTTTTCTTAGAAGGAAAGTATTTTGGACAAGGACTCAGGCTCCTCCCAGGCACTTGAGCACTTTAATGATAATGGAAAACAATGGTCAGTTTTTCAAAGTGGAGATTATGATCTTCACTTTTGAAAGCAAATTTCTTTAGAACTGGGAGTTCAGCTGGATTCTGGAGACCAGATTCCTCGAGCCAGTTCTCAGAGATCAAGTTTTCCCAGACAAGCTGATTAGAATTCCCATCCTTTTCCTCTGGTCACAAGTCACTGTTTCAGGATCCTAAGTGTGATGAGGGTTTCATCCCCCATGGCTATGCTCTGTTTACAGGGAAGAGAGGGCTCCTTTTGTCATCTGGGGCTGCACATGTGATCTGAGCAGCAACCAGTGCTTGAGTCCGAGCACTGTGTGAGGGGAATGGAGGCTTTCTCCATACTTTAAGGTGTGGCATATGTACTGGATGTCCCGGGAGAGTCCTCTTTCCATACATTGCTCGCTTTCCAGGTTAGCTCATTTCCTAAATATGTAATTATTTCATTTTTGTTCCTTTGCATGTCTGTTCATTGAGATAACTTCACAAGTCGGAATCAAATCATTTGAACATATATTTTTTTTTATCATCACTGAACTATAGAACATTCTCAGCTAAAATGTAGAAAGCAAAAAATCAGACTAAGGATTTAAAGGAACTAAATTTAAATCAACATATCTGTTAAAACCTCTCTAGTTCAATATTAGATGATCATGATTCTTAATCAAGACGCCAATTAGTAATTAATGGGCACTGAAACATACCTAATGTTGCATTAGAGGCGCATTGAAGAAAAAAAGGCTAAAGATAAATTTTCTTTATGAATTTTCAGAGTCATCATCATAAACTAGGGGTAGGTGAAGGCTGAGCAGCTACCCTGTACCCAGATATTGAACCTGAGATAAAATCCAAACCTAGGTCTGCCCGACTGTATACAGCATATACTCCTAACATCTAGGTTACACTGACACTTTTCTGAAGAAAAATAGGGCCAACAAGGCTCAAAATATACCCCACCGTAGACATAATGATCATCATCCAAATACTAGGCTCTGCTCAGAATGTTAGAAAATAAAAAAAGCATCAGGGAAGTGGAGACTAGTATTCCAGCTGTATGGCCATCTGCCTCGCCCGACCTCCCAGACTGTTCCTGCTTCAGAAGTAGCAACCCTTCATGCATCGGCAGTTTGGCAAAGTGTTTCCCAACTGCCAAACCACCTAACAATTTCCATTCTCACAACCCAGGTAATTCCTTCTTCTTTCATTTTTTTCTGGACCATTCTCTGTATTTGGACTCCATGGTGTCATTCCAGACATCACTGCCCAGTAACACCTTTATAGTTTTTTAGTTACCCGTGTCATGGGAAGGAAAAAAATGGCCCTTGAAGCCGAGGTCTAACATGTCAATTTATGGTTAGCAATGGTGGTTCGTCCTGCCATCTGCTGGGCTAGGCCTCATACTAATTAGCAAATAAGCAAATCATGTCAATGTGCTGGCCATTTTGTTCCCAATGTAATGGTTTACTTATATAATTCACAGCTAATGTTCTCATTAGAAGCTTTTAGTACATCAGAGTGATATTGACTTGGCTTGAAAAAAGTTACTGGACATTAATGGGTTGCACAAATTGGCCATATCCTTACTGAACTAAATCCAACAAATATTCACTGAGCATCTGCTCTGTGCAGAGTTCTGGGGTATACATATTTAACAAAGTTCCCCCGAATCATCCTATTAAAGACTGAAAGTGTGGTCTCTGGATTAACATGACTGATATTGAAATCTTTGCCCACGAATTACAAGCAATGTGCCCTTAGACAGATAATTTAATCTCTCTAAGCCTCAGTTTCTTCATCTGTAAAATGGAAGAAATAACAATTCCTTACTGTTCTCAGAATTTCATGTACATGAAATGTCTAGCAAAGTGCCCGGAACATAACAAGTGCTTAAATAATAATCCTAGTTGTTATTAGACAATACAGTCGTCCCTTAGTATCCATGGGGAATTGTTTCCAGGACACCTCCTCCTTGGATACCAAAATCTGTGGATGCACAAGTCCCTTATATAAAATGATATAATATTGCATTTAGCCTATGTACATCCTGCTGTATACTTTAAATAATCTTTTGATTATTTATAATACCTAATAAAATGTAAATGCTGTGTAAATCATTGTTGTATGGTTTTTATTTGTATTTTTAATTATAATATTGTTATTTTTTATCATTGTTTTCCTCCTGAATATATTTGGTCTGTGGTTGGTTGAATGCAGAACCTGCAGACACAGAGGGCTGACTGCATTGTTCTCGTTTTAGCTTTAAGAGATGAGGAAACTGATACTCAGGGAGGTGAAAGTGACCGTGGAGACCTGGCCTCCAGTCTTGGTTTTACCTCTTACTAGCTGGATGTGCTTGGACAAGTCACTAAGCCCCTCTGAGTCTCAACCACTTTATCCTCGCTAGAGCTGTGCCTGGCACATAGCAGACTCTCAATAAATACTCGGTGAATGAACAAATGATAGAAATCGCAAACACTTAGCTGGGCTCTAAGTTCCTTCCTAGTTTTAATGGGCATGTTTTCGTATCTCAGTAGATGCATTCCTGTTTTGTAGGAACACCATCCTAGGTCATGAGAGAAGACTTTTTGGGTCTTTGTTTACTGTTTTCAATTTTCATCAAAGACATGTTCCTCATTAAGGTTTACATGTTACTTCTTTTACTTTTGAAACAAAGCCATTAATTTAAGAAAACTACAAACATGAAGCCAGTATTAATTATCTGAGCTGAAAATATGCATGATTCCACAAACACTGTCATATCATTTGCATATAAATGAACTGGATATAAAAACAAGTGGGAGTACTATTTACTCTGAAACTAGGAAGTATACATTAAGAAATCATGTTTTCCTTGTAATATTTGTCAAGGTTCCGTATATTCATCTCCATTGGTAATTCAAAATGTACTGAAGAGGGAGAGCTGCCAGGCCCTAAGGAGGGGCAAATATCTATTAGTTAATAATTTTTTTTCTCTCTTTCTTCTCCCTGTATATTTTCTCAAGAGGCTGGTGTGAAAGTACATGAGATCTATGGCAGATTGCAAAAATGGCCACAAGATTTCCCTGCTCCTTCCATCAAGAGGTGAGGTCTAGGCCAGGCGCAGGGTCTCACGCCTGTAATCCTAGCACTCTGGGAGGCTGAGACCAGAGGATGGCTTGAGGTCAGGAGTTCGAGATCAGTCTCAGCAAGAGCGAGACCCCGTCTCTACTAAAAATAGAAATAAATTAATTGAACAACTAAAAATATATAGAAAAAATTAGCCGGGCATGGTGGCGCATGCCTGTAGTCCCAGCTAGTGGGGAGGCTGAAGCAGAAGGATCGCTTGAGCCCAGGAGTTTGAGGTTGCTGTGAGCTAGGCTGACGCCACAGAACTCTGGCCTGGTGACAGAGTGTGACTCTGTCTCAAAAAGAAAAAAAAAAGAGGCGATGTCTATTTACCCACCTTTTGAATCTGGAAG
>CAUYSK010075891.1:0-7500 GCA_963575035.1 Avahi laniger
TAGAAAGAAATTAATTGGACAACTAAAAATATATAGAAAAAATTAGCTGGGCATGGTGGTGCATGCCTGTAGTCCCAGCTACTCGGGAGGCTGAGGCAGAAGGATTGCTTGAGCCCAGGAATGTGAGCTCGCTGTGAGCTAAGCTGACACCACGGCACTCACTTTAGCCCAGGCAAAAGAGTGAGACTCTGTCTCAAAAGAAAAGAAAGAAAGCAAGCCCAGGTCTGTCTAATAGCTTGGAAAGATTTAGTTTGGAAGAAAGGAAAAATATAGTGAGAACAAAGCATGTATTGATATCCTAATTATCCTAGTGTTTTAGGCAAGGGAGTATCTGTGCCATATCCATGCTTTAGAAAGAGCATTGTAGGAAGATAATAGAGAGTGGATTAGGGATTGGGTTGGCTGAGGGCAAGTGGAGGCCAAAAGGTCAGATGTGGAGCTGATGCATCGGCCTAGGTGACAGGTGAGGGAAGCCTGGCTATAGAAGCAGCTATGAAGATAGAGAGTAGGAGGCTGAATACGAGTGATAATTCAGAGTTAGATGTGCCTGATTTTAGAATTTGAAGGGGAGGAGAGAGTCAAAGATGACTGGAGATTCTATTTGGATCTGATGAAAAGATGATGATACTGTTAACAGAAATAGAGGCACAGAAAACAGGGCTGCTACGAAGCGAAGAGAATGAGTTTAAAGGGAGAAGAGCAGAATTATAATTGGCTCTGGGGAAACAACTGGAGTGTAGAGGCTCAAGTGGAGGTTCAGAATTACCCACTGAGAAGTGTTACTGAATCACACTGACTTGCTTTCTTTAAAGAACATTCTTCATGTACCAGTGGGGTGATGTGGGTAGGGAGGGTCTTTGTGACCAGAAGGTTCCCACAGTTGGTACATGAAATCAGTTGATGGCCTCCTGATTCTACTCTCTTTATAGCTGTAAGTTGGATATAGGCAATTTTTAAGAGGTGTCATAAGTTGGTGTTGAGAACATTAAGCAGATATTACATCTGAAAGCAAGACAAGTAGGTATTAGGTTAAGTAGAAGATGGAGAACTAAAATTATTTTAGCTCTTATTAAAAAAAAAGTCCAAGAAAAAACCCAATAAATCTCCAAATAGAGTAGAGACTCATTTCCTAACTCATCTTCTCTCAGGAGAAGAGAGAACTGATGAATATTCTATTTCATCATCATTGGGATCAGATTAAGCTAGAGGAATGGGGTTCTACAATCCTTTGACATCATTACATTAACAAAAAGAGAAAGCTTTTGACCCCAAATGAAAAATCTTTTTCCTGTCATTTAAATATTAGCCATTAAATTTCTGCTTCCTGGAATCTGAAATAAAAATTCCAAATCTTTTGGAAACATAATTTTCATTCACAACATGTCTTCTTACTAAGATATAACAGATACTAATATGATCATTCACACTTTTTCTATCTGCCATGTCTAATATTACACAGTATTTATAATACAAAGATATTTGAATATAATACAAAATATTCAGAAAAAAATAGTTCTGAAAAATTTTAGGGCTAATAAGCATCATGGTATTTAAAAAGATAATGTTAATTGAGCAATTCTGTGTCAGTTGATCTGCTTTTCCTGAATGACCTTTTATTTCTGATATCCAGTCTTTGAGGGAGGCATAATCATTGCCCTTACTTTACAGATGAGAAAAATGAAACCAAGAGATTTTAGGTAAGTCTCTCGAAGTCTCATGGCTTGTAAATACAAAAAACAAGACTTAAAGATAGAACTGTTTGATTTTAAAAGTTTTTCTCTTGACTGTACATTATACTACCTTTTCTCCTTGGCACTGGACATTGAATTTGGACATTTGTAAATTAATTATGAAATAAAAGCATTACTTGGTTGTCATAATCATTACTAATCAATGTGTTAAAGGAAGATAACATTTTAGGAAATTTTTGTACTTAATGGCTCTCCACATGCAGTTTTGGTAAAACATAACTTTTTAAAAAATGTGATTGACTTTGTGTGAAATAAAATTTAGTTCAGTTTAAAATGTGTCAATTGCATAGAGAGACACAAAATCATGGATACAGTGACTAATTTTTAAGAACCTTTTAAAAGGCACTTCATAAGGAGCTATATCCCATGACTAAAGCTATTTCTTTCTTTTTTTTTTTTTTACCATTTTGGATAATTGGAAAATATTAAACCTAGCAAGCTTTTGAAATTTATAATTTTCTATTTAATCAGCTTCATTCTATAATACTTTGAAATAATTACTTAAAAGCTTAGATACCATTATTTCAGGTATGTTACCTGAGAAACATTTCTAAAGTTCCTCTGTGATTCAGCAAATCATGACCTTTTTCTGGCTAGTTCTTATGCCAGTAGAATATAATAATAGAGATAGAATACTTTGAAGTTGGATGGTATATTGGTTATAGTAACATCAGAGTGTGATTAAGAAAAAAGATTATGACGCTTAAGTCTCAAACACAGCGTTGGTTAGCTCTAGGTTGGTCGGAAAAGTGAGTGAGTTAGGGAATGTGCTCTACTCCACGTAGTTATTCAGGGATCCAGGTTGATGAAGACAGCCATTTTCACCATGTGGCATTAACATCCAGCTGGCAGAAGGGGAATAAAAGCCTAGAGGATTTTGAATGGGAGATTTTAAGAGGCCAGGCATTTAAGATGTGCATATCACTTCCACTCACATTCCGTTGGCTAGAACCCAGTTACATGGAGATGTTTTACTGCAAGGGAGGTTGAAAAATATAGTCTGTGAATCCAGGAGAAGAGAAAACAGGTGGTGGTGTATTTATGGTGATCTCTGTCACAAAATAATATAGATTACAACATTGTGACATCCTGTGAACTTGGGCATATCACTTAATGTTTCCGAGCTTTAGTTTCTTCTTTTATAAAATAGTAAAAATAGTTATTCATACTTTGTATATTTGTTATAAGGATTAAATGTGATTTATCTGTGGTGTACTTAGCCTAGTATTTGGCAACAGGAACTACTCAGTAAACGGTAGCTATTTTCTTTTTTTCAAGAAGAAGATACTCAAATACATTGTTTTGGGTATATGGTGGGATTTGTCAGAACTGGGTGGGTATGATCCAGGATCAGAAACTACTGAACAAAAGGTTAAGCAAGGGACAAATTGCAACATAGATTTAGATTATCATTATTAAGTAATAACAATGATAGGAGCAATAACTGTGTACTGACTTGACAAGGATCTTTACATAAATTAACTCATTCAATACTCACAAATCATCTTATAATTCAAGTGCTATTATTATTCTCATTTTTAGTTGAGGAAACAGAGATTTAGAAAGATTAAGTAATTTATACAAGTTCACAACCCGAAAATTGTAGAAGTAAGATTGGATTCCAGATCCATCTGACTGCAGAGTTCAAGTTCTAAATAATCACAAAAAAGTCAGCACCAGAATCTAGGGTGAGGTCCCCAACTCCCAGGCCACAGACCTGGACTGGTACTGGTCTATGGCCTGGTAGGAACGGGGCCACACAGCAGAAGGTGAGCAGCGGGTGGGCAAGCGAAGCTTTATCTGTATTTACAGCTGCTTCCCATTGCTCGCATCACCATATAAGCTCCATCTCTTGTCAGATCAGTGGTGCCATTAGATTCTCATAGGAGCATGAACCCTGCTGTAAACTGCACATGGGAGGGACCTAGGTTGTGCACTCCTTTTGAGAATCTAATGCCTGGTGATCTGAGGTGGAGCTGAGGTGGTGATGCTAGCACTGGGGAGTGGCTGCAAATACTGATTATCATTAGCAGAGAGGCTGGATTGCACAATAAATGTAATGTGCTTGAATCATCCCCAAAACACCCCCCCCAACTCCCTGGTACATGGAAAAATTGTCTTGCATGAAATTGGTCCCTGGTGCCACAAATGTCAGGGACTGCTGGTGAAGGAGATTTATTGAACGACTTGAGGATAAAAACAGAAGTGAATGGAACTGATCAAGAGTGTTTTGAAGAGTTGTCAAATTTCTTCAGACAAGGCCAAGAACATTGAAAAGTCAAATTCTGAAACAGTTGGATTTGTCCTCCATGTGTGTCTCACAGGATGGAGGGGGAAGACCATTATTAGTAACAATAATTTTGCCAATTAAATTTTTTTTCCTAGAGCAAAACAACATATCCCAAAGTATGAGAATGGCTCAGAAAAAAACATACAAATATTTGTATGATAGTGTCTGAGATTCAGGTTATTATGCCAGAGTATTAAGATGCCACTGGGGGATACTGCCAAGTTATGGTTGAGGTCCTTATCACCCCTACAAAACCAGAAGGGAACAAAATCAACACCCCTGCAGCCACATGGCCTCAGCGAAAGGGTCTGATGGTTGGCAAGATTGGAAATACCTCAGGGACAGGTGAGTGCCAGAGCAGGGGCTTACTGGCAGTGAATGGTTCCCACTTGTGGTGTAGGGAGGGACTGGGGAGATGCAGTTTGAGAAGCATAGAATTTTGTGGATTGGGGGCCAGTTACATCTTTTGGAGCTTGTATTACATGGAGAACAGCCTCTGCTTGAGCAGGAAGCAGACAAGACATTGTCCAGAGTGCTTTCTTTGATCCTCTCAAGTGAATATGATTTACCCTGCCTACAGATCCCTAGATACTTGGTATGTAGTCCTCCCTCCCTTAATTTTATACACACACACACACACACACACACACACACACACACACACACACATTTGCAGCTCTATATGAATGTGATTCAAATAGAGGAAGAAAATCAGACTTCCAGAGACATTTTGATGCTGTATAAAGGCGAGGTTTGGTTTGGGAATGGAGGTAGAAAGAAAATTAAAAAAAAAAAAAAAAGACAATAGCTAACGCTGATCAAGCAACTTTTGCCTGCTGGAAGGTGGCATATCTTGGATGAATATTTTCAAGTACTGCACATAATTTTGCAACATATTTCCTGATTGGTAATAATGTTTCCACTTTTTAGTTCCCAAACTGAACACATCATCACCTCCTATTATAATAATAATAATTCATGGTTTATTTTTAATAAATAAAAGCTTTTGCTCCATTTTTGAGTCAGAACTTTTCTTAAAATTCATATACACACACACAAAGTGTCTATGGATTTTAAGGATGTCAATGCAATTGGCTTCTTTTCCATTTGCAATTTGGAATTAAATAATGCATAATAACAACAACGTTCACAACAGCACTGAAACAAATGCCACGAGGAAGGGGTGCTTGCCATTTGAAGCACAATAGAAGCTCTGTAGCTAATGGGACCAAGCTGTAACTCTCTTGAGCTATGCTTGAGCTGAATATATCCCCGTGGAAAGTAGCAATTACCTTCAATCTCCCTGATCTGAAGTAATCCTTGCTACATGCGTCCCTCATTGTGAGTGATGAGGCCCACTGTTTGCTGAGTCTAAAACCAAATGATCTTTCACAAGCAAAATTTAAACTTGAAATAGGATTCTCTGGCTCCCCATTCTGAGTCTATTTTTTTCCGTGTACTTTATACATTCCCAAATCAGGTTCGGGCTGGCTACAGATGGTGCTGGTGTGTAATGAGAAGGGCTCTGAAGCTGCTCCAGCTCCCAAGGGAGGATTCGGTAATGGAACTAACTATGTATTGTCCACCTTATATACTAGATTTGATTTTGGACTATTTGCCCAACTGTGTTTGTTTATTTCTCAGCACTGGAGGGCTTCCATTAGCTCCAGGCTGATTGAACATAGACTACGGAGTAAGAAGGAACAGAACATTTTTTCCCCCTGAATGCTGATGCAATCCCTTTTCTTTTACTGACAACTGAGTAATGTTTGCCATTGGAAACTGTGTTAGAAATGAGCTGATATTTGCAGTCATTAGTGGAAAAGAATTGTTTTGATCCCAGGGAACAAAGTGAGCATTATTTTTTGGATGACAATGTTTCAGAAGTTTGTGCTTAAAACTTGTGTATTCAAGGCGCTGAAAGGGAAACTGCTAACATTTTTAAAGCTGAAAATTACCTTGTTTCAGTAAATCAAAAGATTAATATTTAAGACCTCATAAATTTTGCTCACAGAGCATAGCCAAATATTATTATCATAACGAAAACCAAAACCTCAACTCAGCAAATTAGTCACCAAAGACCACATGTAAATTGACATTTTAGTTTTTTAACTAATGGAATCATTTGTCATTTTACTGAAGTAGTTCATTATAAAAATAAATTAAGAATGAGTAAATTGTAGTCACAGCAATCATGATGAAATTATTAGCAATCACATTTACCGGCATGAAAGTTTTTTGAATGCTTCTCATCAGCAGATGTTATTCAAAATAACTTTGGAAATAAGCATCAATGTTATATCAAAGTTTATTTTTTAATTAAAAAGAGCATAGTGGAAGTAAGGAAGAAAGTTGCTAATTAATAAGGGAAGAAAAATGTTGCCTTTCCCTTTGAAATATACACAAATTCAACTATGCAATTCTAATATCAAAATGAAGAAAATGAGAAATCTCTCTATTACCTTAACTAGTAAAAAGAAAATTGGAAAGAGACCAGCTCATGCAGTTTCTAAATAAATGAAAAGGAAATTACATTTCTCTGGGTAAATATTTACTTCCTAAAGCGTGCCAACAAAATCTACTATTTTAGAAATGGGACACGGTAGTAACTAACTAACTTGTACTTAGTTGATTTAATTGGAAATGTGCTGTTTTTCCTTTCAAGGCTTTACTTTAATTGCAGAATGAAGAATTTTCAATCCAGTGTTCTAATTGCACTTGAGATCTGGTATCCTGTGTACATATATATGGATCTATAAGGTGGCTTCATATTATCAGTGCAGGCCATATTAGGAAGAACATCTAGCCCATTTTTAGTTTGATCTTTTCTAATAGGACATTTTTGTTCCTAGATTTTTAAAAATAATTTTTATACCTAACACTCAATTTATGCAGCAGATCGGCATTGTAGCTCTGCCTTATTAACTTCAATCAGCAAAATTTCGGGTGCAAAAATGTAAAAAGAATGTATTTGTAAAATTTTGTAAGATGCAATTTAATGCTCACATGCAGAAAAAGATTTTATTGGCTAAAAATCACTTCTATCTCTATATAATGTATACAATAAAACATTTCCCCAAATAGCTATTATTATTTCTAGCTAATGTTTGGTTTAATCAGTTGGTATGATGAGTGAGCTAAGACAGCTTCTCTTCAAATTTGCTTGTGCATCTAATTACATATATGAAGTAACAAAGATTGCAACTGTTCTTACTTTTCTTCGCAAAAATGAAACATTTGGGATGCTTTTAAAGTAGATTTGATTATAACCAATGTTTATCTGTTTATGATTTTTTATTTCTCATTTAAAAAATAATTTTGAACCTATCAGACTCAATCATCTAGGATAATAATTATAATTGACATGATCTGGTTCAAGAGTTACATTCAAATGAATTTAGAAAAAGACAGTGTTAGGGCCAGACAGTGGATATTGTTTTTTAAAGTCCAGTGGTCTAA